>OVBB01001023.1:0-16435 GCA_900406415.1 Isatis lusitanica
GAAGCTTGTCCAGTTGTATCTGGATTCCGAGGAACCAATCCGAACAGAAATTCGACTAATTTTGAGGCGCAGGAGCTATATTAAATCCCTGGTGGCCAACGTGGATTGAACCCGAATGGCGGAAGGTTACTAACACTTTATTTTTACCACTGGACCACCACACGTTGGTTTGCAAAGTCTGATTTCAGATTTCTATTCTCTTAATTAGTGTTTGGATCTACCTAGCATGTCAATTAATTGTTAACTCCTCAACTAATTGTTTTATTGTTTGGACTCCTAGATAATTAAACTTACAATTACTCATCACCATAAACCCTTCTCGTAAAGCACGAACTAAAGTCATCTTTATATTAAAAAAGACCAAAGAAAGAAGAAAACTACATGCCCGTACGTAAAGATTAATATAGGTTTCCCTTCTATCAATGTCGACTTATTGTGAAGCTAAGTAATAATTAAAGAAAGACTGTACGACTTTCAAGGATACTCAAGTCGTCTAGATTAAAATCCTGCATCCATGAGTTCTTTAAATATATAATGGTTCACGTTGGCCAAGCTATCAAATAAGGTAATCACAACTTGAAGATGGAGTTAATCAGTCTGAGTGTGTGTGTAGCAGTCCTTGTTTCAATGATATGGCTAGGAATGAAGAGATCAAAGCAGATCCAGCCTATATAAAAAAAAGGTATGCTTTTTAGTAGTGATATATGTAAACATACGTTACATTGTATCGAATCTATGATTAGAAAAGTCATGCTGTTTGTTTTTCTTAGGAATCACGATGATGGGAGTAATTCTTCTACTAGTATATGTAGTACACGAGTACTACCCGAGAACTTATCAGCTTGGTATGTTTAGTTTCCAAAGTTTCATAATCATTTCAAATTTATCATCTGCATGGGAATTTCCAGAACTCTATAGTAAAATATAACAATTGAAAGATTTCTGCTTTCGACGTACTCTTTATAGATGTAGCAAGAGTTGATGGAGAAAACGAAAGCACAAATTATTCACTATATTTTTTTAGTAGATGTTGTATCTTACTAACTTTTTGAACTCTATCCCGTCGATCTTCATATGTAAATGGTGGTTGCATGCGTCCCTGACTTATAAATATTTCTTTCATTTATTGGGGGTGTTTATTTTGACGATCTTTTACTCCGACAGCATCTAGGGTTCCTCGAACAATGTGATTCGAAGCACTTCTTTTTACACTATTTCGGAAACCCAAGGACTTACGATATAAATCATATTAGGTTTTATCACTAGGGAAGTATTCATAGCAACCATGATAACTGGAGTGGTTACGACGCTGGTGTTTGCGGCAATCTTTATGAAAAAAAAGTCAACTGTGGAGCCATTGTCCGATATGCCTTCCATGGACGCTAAGCCAGAGTCCGAGGCGTTTTGGGAGGGAGCCTTTGACTGCTCTATGCCCCCTCCCGAGCCATTGTGCTTGCCCTGGACTAGCTCGATGTTATTTGACATACGAAAGGTAAAAAATACAAATAAAAGCATTTGATTTGCGTCTTTTTGGTTTCTTTATGTATTACCTATGGAATGTATAACTGGACTATGTAAGAACGGAAAGAAAAAGAAAAAGTCACAATGTTGCGGCAGTGGAGTAATTTTGAGCCCGGAGCCTCGACAATCACGACTGCTAGATCAAACAAGTCCATCGTGTCATGGACGGTGAGATTCAGCAGGCTGTACAAGTCCACACACTTCTCTTTTCAGTTCTTCGATCCTCCTACCGCCTGGCACCGTCCAACTCTAAATATTCTTTTTTTTTTTTTTTTTGGCGGCTAACNTTTTTTTTTTTTTTTTTGACGGCTAACATCTTTATTAATACGAAACCAAAGAACATGAGTATAGAATATCATAAATACAAACAAATACGAAGGGATTATCAATAGAATAGGAGACGAAAAAACGTAAAAGAGTTAACACGCATCTTCCATATGAAGGTAAGATTTATAACGCGCAAACAGATAAACAGATCTGTTATATTCTTTGTTCGTCTTCATCTTCAGATCTTGTAGTTTGGCTAACATCTTTTTGATGAGATTCCAATAACTTTTAATACGATCGAAGACTGCGATCCATCCGTTACATCGCATGCCATAAGAATTTCTTCCGGATGATATATCCCTTAGTTATTTGTAGTATCCGAACTTGTTGGTATGACCAAATACATCTTGTGGGACGTGTTTCATATATACTTCTCCACAAGATTTCAAAACGCCTTCTTCTCCACAGTCGTTGGTAAGCATGTGTCTTCAGAATCGGAACTTCAGTATTATAGGAAAAAATTGTGATTGTCGAAGGATGACGAAAACAACAAAGAAAATACAGAAGAGCGTTGCAATTTGATAAATTCCAAGGCGGTTTAAATATCTTTAAATTATTCATACAACCGCCAGAGAATTCACTCAACGGACAAAAACCGTCACAACTAATCCAATAGAGTTGGAAAATTTGCAGCGGACAAACGCTCTTCTGAAAAAAAGAGAAAGCAACTTCGTGATTGGTTACACCGACATGCCATGAAAGCAGAGTAACCAAACCCAAAGAAATTGTTTCTAATTGCCTTACCATTAAAAATCTGCAACTGAAGATATAACTTACACCACATGTGTAACAATATTATCACGGATGTGATCTCGATCGAAAACACCATCTTCATACTAAAGGAAGGAGCAAGTTGGAATAGAAAATACCATGGAATCCACAAACTCATCAACACACCAGCAGTGCCGGTCCATCATTATGAGAGGCCCTACTTAAACCTATAAACTGTGTCATCTTTTTTTTCCTAAAAAACCCAGATTTTAAAAAAACTACAGTTTACTGCTTTGCTTTGTTGGATTAATTTTAGAAAATTCTGTATTCATTTGATTGTTAAGTGACTTAAAAATTAAAACAAAGAGAACTTGCTAGCTTAATCAATAACAAATAACCAGATGATCAGTTTCTCTCTGAATCTCTGAATTATTGACGGCAATAAGAAGAAGGAGACGAAAGGTTTCATGTTTTGGATTAAAAAAATAGTCAATTATTTATTAATAAGAAAGCAAACATTAACGTAAAAAAAATTGGGCCCTACACCCTCGCTTATGTCGCTTACGCCCTGGGCCGGGCCTGCACACCAGTCACAGAAATTCGCATAACAATAATGGTAGAGATCGGCAAATATCCACCAGAGAAGATGAAGAAACCGGCACAAAAGTTTCGTGTCTTTTCATGCACCTTTCCTGAGATGTTGCCGTTTTCCAGTAGATAACACATAAACTAAAGTAAAACAAGAGATTGAAGGAGTACGGCCGACGTCGGAGTCGACGCCGTTAAGTATTTCGGAGTTCTTTTGTTTTTGAAAAAGTAAAATTTCTATTTTTTCTAATGTCTTGTTGGTCATGAAGTATCTCAGTTATTTTATTTTCATTTTGCATTCAGTTGATTTATGGTCTGGAAGTTTACAATTCCAACAAGTAATTTTTTTTTTTTAATAGGTTTCCTAAGTTCCTTATTCTTTGTATAGAGATTTTCCTAAGCATCAAGATTAGTCAATCTCCACCACTCATTATCGCAAAGACACAACTATTTCTCTCCTTACTCATCATTCAAGTTTCTTGCACAAGACACATCATCATCTATGCAAGATTACCTTTTTGTATAAATAGCAACTAAGTACCATTGTAAAAGCTGGCAGAATGAATTTGACTAAGAAATCACTTACAAATTCCCTGCACTTGCTACTACACTATTATTTTTCATATATCACTGTGTTGTATTTTCCACTTTGTATTTCCGACTTTGTATCCTTTTTTCTTCTTTCAAAATCCGAATCTTAATTCAATAAAAGCAAGTTTTAATCATATAATATTTTTTAAAACATCTACAATTTAAGCTTTTAAATTTATAGGTTATGATATACAAGCATTAACATACTAATCTCATAAAAGTACAATAACCTGGAATTTCACGTAAATGGTATCAAAGCCATATTCATAAAAAAAAAAGAAAAATGATTCGCAGCCACACGAATGACTATACATCCGAGGGAAACAAATGTACCAAAAACAATACAAAATTATATATATTTATAGGACAATATAAATGAAGTAAATAGTATCATGTTGGCAACATCATGACCTCATAATAGAAACAGTGAAACCGACGATGGAATCCGGCCGGCATCGGACATTCACAAATCCGATAACCCAATAATTATTTCGGTAACCCGATTGTTTTACCAGACCCAACTTGTCCTGGTCCAAGTAAATAATGTTTTACCGAAAAAAACTAAATCTTTCCCTAATTTATATCGTTGATCGCTAATCTCCTTCTCTTATCTTCAGAGAGTGTGTTTTTACTTAATCAAATCGCGTTAGAGAGTGGTTGTTCTTCATCTAAAATCAAATCAAGTTTGAGAGGCCTGGTTCTTCTATCTGTGATGTTTGTGGATTACTTTCAAAGGTGATGAATATCGGCGACTTAAGGAAATATATGGAGGCAAAAGCGAGGTAGTGTTTGTTACGATTGAAGATTTGACTTACTATTAACTATTTTGTATGGAGAATTAGGGAAATTACAACGATTTTAACTAAAAAACTCTACAATCCCATATAAAACCATAGAATTTGGATTATAATATTTTTAACTAAGAAATTTCAGCAAAACACTTTTAAATCCCAACAAATCTCCTAAAATGCATTACTTAAAATATTTCTAGTAACAGTGGATTTGAGAGTAATTTTTAAATTACAAGTTCAATAACACTAGATTTTAAATTGGTTTTTAAAATTCATGTTTGAATAATAGTGGATTTATCACTTTAAAACAAATCTCCTCAAATCCTTGATTGAATATACCCCCCTTAGTTAATCGTGTTTTGGAGAATAAACTAAGGTAATTTTTGGTAGAAAAAAAAAATTTCATTTTGGATTGGTGTCGAGTTTGTATTGGGGTTCACTTTGCTTTTTTGCGTTACTTTTTCATTCCTTTTCATTCTTTATTTACTTACTTTATTGCCTTTTAGCATTGTTTAATCAATCACTTTTGTTTGTTTCGGTTATAGGATCTTGGCTTTAGTAAAAGTAAATTGTTACAATTCGGAATGATTAAAGAAGGAAAATGATGTCTTAAATTATAAAGATGGACTGATTGACGAATTTGAGGTAGAATCTGACTCTATCTTCACTAATTTAGTATCAAAGCTGGTTGAAAAAAAAGTTTGTCATATGGGAATGGGTTTCAAGCTACCATTTAAAGACTTCAAAGATATGAAGCCTATATGGGAAGATATCGACCATAACAAGCAGATATTAGAATCAGCTACTTGTTGGTAGAAGGAGGTAGATATATCTATAGAAAA
This sequence comes from Isatis lusitanica, assembly GCA_900406415.1. NCBI lineage: Eukaryota > Viridiplantae > Streptophyta > Magnoliopsida > Brassicales > Brassicaceae > Isatis > Isatis lusitanica. Next base: position 5,372 of record OVBB01001023.1, read on the forward strand.
AGGTTAGGATGCTCTGGAAGAAGATAGTGAGAAGGCGGTAGGTGGAGAAGAGTGTGAGAATGCTCTAGGTGGCAAAGACTTTGAGAATGTTGTAGGTGGAAAATTAAGAGTGCCCAACAGTTGTAGGTGAGGATGAATGGGAGACGGAAATTGTGCCATGTGGCAATATGACTGCAACAACAGTAGTTTATGAGATCGTGAGTGATGTAGATGCTGATGAAACATATGAAGGTGGAGATTTAGATGATCGAAGTATAGATGAAGCAGAAGAAGGGTTGTCTGATGCATCTGAATCAGATGAGGAGGCTGAGTTGGATGAAGAGGACCTTGAAGTCTTCAAGGGGATGAACTACGACGAACAAATCCCAAATGAAGATGAAGTTACCCTGATACTGATGACTCATCGGGTAACGAAGAAGAACAAGCAGAGAGGTTGGTGAAAAGGAATTTGCCTGATGGTATATTCAGCTTAAAGGCAATTTTTTAACATGGGTGAAGAGTTTAAGCAGAATGTAATAACATACATTCTAAAGAGTAGGCGAAGTGTTGTGTTTGATAGATGGGAGAAAACAAAGATGCGTGCAAAATGCAATGAGAAGGATTGTAGCTGGTGAATCTATTGCTCAGTGAAGAACCTGACTGAGAAGTGGACAGTGAAAGTATATGAGGATGAACATCAATCTCATTCGGTTGGGAGGTGTAAGCTCATTAAGAGTCCTGTGTGCTAGCTGATCTCTTTTTAGAAGATGTTAGAAGAGATCCGAAAATGAGTGCTCCCGAGATCAATGATGAAATAAAAAAGGAGGTTCAACACTATAACCTCACCTCCACAGGCACAAACTACAAGGAGAATGGTGTTTGATAAACTTCAAGCTGAGAATGATGAGCAATTCTCAAGGTTGAGAGATTACGAGCATGCAATGAAGAAGTAAGATTTCTTTGCCCTTCTTTTAATTTCAAATTACGACTTTGTATTTTGTTTTTGAAGTTTATGTATTACTTTTCAGGACAAATAAAATACAACAGTGAGATCAACATTACATTAAGAGGAGATAGATGGGAGGGATTCTATCAAATCTATATTTTCTTTGAAGCTTTGAAACATCATGGAAATAGAACTATCGATCCATAATCAGTTTGGATGGTACATTTCTGAAGCATTCTATGCAGGGATGATACTTACTGCTATTGGAAGGGATACAAAGAACCAAATATACCCTATAGATTCTGATGTAGTCTTGGCTGAGAACAACGACAACTGGGAGTGGTTTATTCATAAGCTGAAAGTCGACTTGGAGTTGGGCGAGGGTGAAGAAATTGCGATCATTTCTGATATGCACCGAAGCTTGATTAATGGGGTTGCCACTGAGTTACCAGAGACTCCACATTGAGCTTGCACTAGACACATCTACGCTAACCTGAAGAAGTTTCACAAGTCAGAAAATTTGAAGCCAATGTTCTGGAGAGTTGCTAATAGTTACAATGAAGCTGATTTCATGATTAATTTAGAGAAATTCAGACAATTTGATCCTAAGGCATGCAATGATCTTCTGAAGAAAGTTCACCGTACATCGTGTAGGGCATTCTTCAGGATTGGCTGCTATTGTGCGGACACACACAACATTTTAACAGTAATTTAATAGGACCTTAAAGGCTGCAAGGAAAAAGCCATTTGTGCAGATGTTAGAGGTGATAAGAAGAGATACAATGCAAATGATTGCTAATAGATATAAGAGAATTTGTAAAGAGACAGACAAACACACAAAGAAAACACGAAAGGTGTTGCAGCAATCGTGTGAAGAAGCTTAACATTGTTACTCTGTTTCTAGCACTGGTGGAAAGTATGAAATCATATAGGGTGTAAATTGCTATTTAGTGAATTTAACTAGGCGTACTTATGCTTGCCAAAAATTGGATTTGACTGGCACCACTTGTCTTCATTTTGCGACTGAAATCCGAGAGAACACTGGTTTGGTCTCGGACTACATCTCAGATTACTATTTGATTGAGAGATGGAAGGCCACTTACAAAAAGGTTTGAAGCCTGTTAATGGACCGATGGTTTGGAAGCAGACGGGAGGTCCCCGTATTTTTTCACCACCTTATAAACGTCTTCCTGGGAGACCTAAGGGTAAAGGGAGGATCAAGGGAATTCATGAATCACCTTCTAAGAAGAAGGTTTGTCGGCAAGGAAGAGTGTCACATTATGGTCTATGTGGTGAAAAATGCCACAATTTAAGGAGGTTTCCACATGAGGTATGATGTGTGGTTATATACTGAAACCCTTTATATATATATATATTTTTTTTTTTTTACTTATAACCTCTCCATTATGGCAGTCTTCGGATAGCAGGACAAAGAGAAGACGCCTGAATGAGGAGGCGCAAGTTGAAGCTCAAATGCAAGCTCAAGGGAAAGCTAAAGATGAAACCCAAGAGATAGCTGAAATGGAAGTTCATATGAGAGCTCAGAGGGAAGATCATGCTGAAGAGCAAGACATTTGTTCAAGTGCACCCCAAGAAAGCCAAGGGAACGTCCGTAGAAGCAGTTGTTTGGCTAAGGTGCTTTTTGGTTGAGGTTTTCTTGTTTATCATTTTTTGGATTTTTTAACATGCGTCTACAATGTTCTAGGGTAAGTTATGATCATCTTTTAGATGTTTTAACGTGTTGTTACATGTTTTTGGGTTTGTCTGGTTCCTTTTTGGCATATTTAAACATGTTCTCACATACATTTAGATGTTTGATGTTTTGGTGTTTAACATTTGAATGCTCTATTTTTTGGTCGATGTATAACATTGCATTTGATGTTTTGGTGTTTAATATTTGAATTTGGTGTTTACCACTGGGATGTATAACATTGGATTTGAATGCTTGATCTTTTTTTTTTTTATCTTTTTGATTTATCACTGTTAGCCAAAAAAAATAAACAGAACAATAATATAACATCACAAATTCTCAAAAAACATTGTTACCAGTTGCATAAGTCATTACTACATAACGATAATGAGTCTTCAAATTAAACCATATATCGATTACATTAAAAATTTAGAAGCCTCATTCGTTAACGATGCACAACATTCTCAAAAACTTTCTCTTTGATTCAAGTACAATGCAATTGTGGGTAGTCACACAATTATTACCTTAACCCTCACCAATTATTACCTTAACTCTTAACCTCTTATTCATCAGGCCATCAAAAATATTAACAGTGGTTAAATCCACCCTCTTAATGACACACATAATTCACATTCAAATCACACCATATTTACTTACAATCACCAAGTAATTAAAATTGGTACTTTAGACAGCTAACATCTGTAGAACCTGCTCCCCAGACTCTTATCCGTCCAAGAAGTATAAATCTTTGCGGCCAATCAACAATGGTCACATCCTTCGACTCGAGCTTGAATCCATCATGCTGTAACGAAAAAAATAAAAACCAAAAGGATTGGAGAAGGAGAAGAAGACAAGGAGAAGAGATTGTTAATCAGTTTAGGTTTTTCTGGGGTTAGGGTCAAATGATTTGTTTCGATTTCTGGGGTTAAACACGATGGTTAAATGTGACTTTTGGCTTATAGAACCCAAGTTCGACCCCTGGCAGCGTTGTTTTGTTAATTTTTTTTTGCATTTCGTTTAATAAAAGACAAAACAGTAATTTTCTACTCATCTTCTTTCTTCTTTTCTGCGATTTTCCAATCCTAAAAGCCTCTTTTTCCAATTTTTTACTTTTCTATCAGTTTTTAATTCAAATCTATCAAATGTTTATAAATCCAACTAAAACAACCTCTTTTAAACATGAAATTAACAGAAAATGAGCGTTTATCGTAAAATCCGATTTAATAGTCAATTTGGATCAACTCGCCACGGTGGTGGACCGTCGCACGCGTAATCGCCGCCCAGGCGGCTGCCTTAACCGAGTTTTTGAAAATGGCTCCTGAGAGATCGTCCGTGCCTTGGATTAATTGAAAACTATTTGATATACGAGAGGTAGAAACTACAGATCAAAATATTTAATTTGTGTCTTTTTGGTTTCTTTATGTGTTTCCTATGGAATGTATAGCTATGTAAGAATGGGCTGTGTCTCTCTACGTTATAAAGACGGTACATTTTACATTAAAAAATGTTAGACCTTGTTTCTAACGAAATGAGTTTATATTATTTGCCGGTAGGTTTCGTAAGCACTATGATATAGTTTAATTACACGTCAAAGTTGGAGTGGTTTTAACGGGAAATGGAGATCCAAAGTGGAAAGTTTAAAGATTAAAAATTTGACTAAGTATAAATATTTAGCAAATATTCCACATTGGTTATTTAGTTATGGATTTGGGTTTGAATTTGTTAGTGGATAATGTACCCGTTAATTTATTATTATAAATCATATTATTGGTGAATTTGTTTGTGACAAAAAAAAATTAACATAAAAAACAAATTTATTAAGTGATTTATTATTATTTTGATTTGGTCAAAAAATAATCATATCTGATTTGAAAAGTTAACGTTGGCAAATATATAGTCAAGGAAAATATTTCTCCTTTATGACAAATAATCATATCTGATTTGTCACTTAAATCCTTCCATTATGCACAAACACGTTTGGTTTCTTTTCAGTATAAAAAAGGGACTTGTACAAGTCATTCGAATATATGAACAACACACCAAACCAAAACAATAATCTCCTTCATCATTAGTTTATTATTTTTAGTTTCTGATCTTTTGTATGTGAGAGAGTACAACATAGATAGGTTCGTTAGTTTATATTCTGAGTATTGCGGAATAGTCGAAATATGGTTTTATGCTGAGATTCTGATTGTGTAACCACCGTTACACTAAGGTAATTTAAGAATTAATGAAAGAATATCTCTATTCCATACAAACCGTTTATTCATCAAACATTGGTATCAAATATTCTAATTTTAATACTGTTTTTATCATTATATTAATAAAATATTCAGTTTTTCATATCGTAGAAATTATGTTCATACAAAAAATGACCAGAGAGAGGAAAAAACATAAAACTACACATGTACGTAAATTGAAAGTAATATATGCATATTTTTTCGTTACTGTGAAGATAAGTAATTATATTTTTACAAAAATGAGGTCAGATGAAAACAACTCTCACTCTCGCGTGTTTATTTCTCACCAACTCTTCTCACACGATTTTTGGTGTTCACTTAAAGAGTTCCTTCCTCAAAGTTCAAAAGAAGCTGTAACCGTTAAACCTAAATGGGACCCCAAATGATAAACCACAGAAGAAAAATGTAGAAAGTTGCAGGATTTTTTTTCCAGAAAATCACTTTACCAACCCAAACTGGATTTTACTCCTCAATTTCCACTCTTATTTGATCTTTTTTTTTTTTTACAAACAAACAAAAGAGATATGAGGCCCGATTTGCTTAAGTCTAGATAGAAAGACAAGAATGATTTATTTTTCCAGAAATTTTGATGGAAGATGAGAAGATGATAGGAATTTTCGAGATATTGGAAGAAAGCGGCTCTGGTTCCACTTGTTAAAAAATTAGTCGAGGATGAACTTTCAAACACGGTAGGAGATGTATGTTTATCGGAAGCTACTAGCTTTAAAGATGGATAAATCATGGACAGTTGAGTTGCATTGAGGTTGCAGATGATCCTTAGATATTCCCGGACTCTAAGCTTCTTGATATAACTTACAAGAACAGCTTAAGAGAATTTATCGAATGAAGTAAGCCTTCAAGCAACAGAATTTAGTTCGTGATGAAGAAAGAGAAGAAAATCTATAAGAAATTGATAAGAAATTCGATAATCTTCTGAATAAGTTTTCGAGAACATATAAAAGAAAGCAATGGAGTTAGAAAGTTTTGTGTCTATCTTTCGAAAATAAAAGTAATAAGAGGAAAAATAATTAAAATGGACTGTTCAGTTCCTTGATTGGTCACACGGCTGGTTTGGTCCGGTTAGGTTCATTCCTGGTCTTGGTCTTGGATGTGCATCATGCAGGTGAAAGCAAATCTTGAATGATTCGGTCATTTAGCAAAGTCTTAGGCTCGATCATCTCCTTAAGTCCCCTTGTTCGATCCATGAAATCTTGGTCGATGGAAAAGTTAAACAGATCGAGCCAGTCTTGGCTGCATGGGGCCAGTTAGGTGCTACGGTCGGATCCCCGAGTAGAGTTTTGAGGGTCTTCGGATTCGGCTCGGACCAAACTGATTTTGACACGATCGTTGGATGTTTTTTGGTTGTTTGGTCGAGGTTGGTCACGTTTGGCTCGAGAGGTTCCTTCATCTGGTCATGGAGTTATACAAAGCCCACTATTCGAAAATCTTGGATCAAATCGGTACACAGCTGACTGTCCAGGTGGCACGGGCTGGTACACATGGGCAACCTCCTTTCCTGATTTCCTTGCAACTGGTTCCTGCTCTGGTTCGAGCAGATTCCTTCCCTCGGTATCCTCCAAATCATCCGGGTCATTATGGTTGCATGTACCGTCCATTATCCTATTACTTAATTCGACAGAGAGCTGTGCAACATATCAGTGGAAGACTACTAACGTATAGCAAGAGACTTTGTAAAGAACCTCGTTATTTATTATATTTCAAGTACATAATACTTAGTACCGAGTTCCACAATATTATTACAACTCCATAGACCATAGTCTGAAAATACGTTTACAAAACCGCTTGCAAACATACATACGAATTATAACTCAAAAAGCCAATTATCGAGTCTACTCTGGAGGTCCTAGCGTTTGCATTTTTCACTATCCAACCGATTCTTACTAAGAGTTCCTGCAAGGAAATAAAAGGATGAGTTCTAGAGTCCATGACACACTAATTACAATAAAATCCCCAAAAACAACCCCTCAAATACAAGCAACAAGAAACATTCATTCAATAGCTGAAGCAGGCAAATCCTAAATGTCTATATGCAAGGCTACCACCACTTTTCCAAATTCCTCATCCGCGTTCTCCCAAAGTCTTCACACACTCGTGTGGACACAGAGATCTCATAATGTGTCGCATTTCCCTGTGAACACCTTGCACTTAACCATAACAAAGAAAAATGAACCCAGAACTTCACTCACACGAAATCGAATCCCAATTACTTGGTGCATCTCGGCCCGAATCCGCCTTACCTCGTGGAAGCCATCTCCTCGATATCCCGTCGGATATATACTTATACTCGGCCATAAGCCATGGTCCTGTCTCTCCGACCTTTCCCACTTATACGGTCATTTGCTAGCAATGGGAAACAATGGGGAATACTGGGCACACCATCACTAAGTCAAGAGGTTGAAACCACTATAACTCCGCATGGTCCCGACTGATCACACAGCCGTCGGACCAGAACACAACTCTAGCCTCACATTGCCGCTAACACAAGGAGAGATAGCACACTAACAAACAGGTCCATCCCCACGACCGTTAGCCTATCTCTCGTTTGTGGTTCAAGCCTTGCCGCTTGAACCTCTCTTATGTGTGGCTAAACAACACCGCCTACATTACCTTTAGCCATGTAACAAGTTTTCTCATATTCCACACATAAGATATATCCCGGAAAGGGACTTCAAATGGATCATAAATAGATCACGGCAGCCCTTCCACCATTACTTCTCACAAACCGACAAGGAAGGAAACATGACCGCGGCCATGTGCCAAACCAATACCTCACCTAACGGGTTTAACATCTTGCAGGACTCAACTCAACCGCAGCTAACCTGCATCACACGTTAGTCCATAACACACAAGTATAGATCCGAATGAACATGATCCAAGGTACCATGAAATACTAACTCACCCATCCAGGACTCAAGCTGCATGTACTTAGGCTACTCATGACGAACAGATCTAGCCATTACAACAGTTCACGCAAAAATACAATCATTTTTTCACACAAATTAATCAAGAATCCTATTCCACCAAGACCAGTGCGATAGCACAATGCTAACCCATTCCTCATTGGAGAAAACTCATGTTGAACCATGGATAGTAATCTGAAACAGAATGCCACTACCAGGATCCTCACCTATAAGGTTTTGGCAAATGGGGAAATATGAATATGTGGGCATATTTATAAGCCTTACTCTGGTTAGGGAACAACTAAATGGGTAACGAGATTGGGCATCCTTCCCATTAGGATTAAACCACACCAAACCTAAGCCCTTTACTCTCTCCTCTCGTAGCTTCCTAGGCCTGCCAGATTCCTTGCTCCATCTGTGACACTTGGTGGTTGATCCTATTTTCACCATTCACTTCTTTATTTACTCTCTTTATTACTCCAAAACGTGGCCTGTTGTAGACTTCTAGGTGATATGTTGCGATTTAGACCCATACTAACCTTAGTATTTAACCCTTTTCTAGAGTTTTTCGAGTATGTTTCAGGTGATTTTAGTTAGTTGTGAAGCTGTTATGTAGTTTGGAGCAGTTGGAGCCTTTGGATCAGAAAAGAACCAGAATTGAAGAAAAAAAGGCAAATCGTGTGAAGTATTACCAACTCCAACCAGCGAGCACATGCTCCCGACTTTTAGCCACCAACGAGCACATGCTCCCGACTTTTAGCCACCAACGAGCACATGCTCGTGCTTTCGGAGGAAAATAAGGAAAGTCTTTTTGACCTAATCCTAATGGCGAAAAAGAGGAGCAGCCGCCTAGGAGAGCCCGATTATATATACTCTCTTTAGTCTTAGGTTTTTGATCTATCTTTTATCTCTGCTTTTAGCTTTTGAACATCTTAGAGTTTTCTACTTGTAATAGAGAAGAAATTCTGCTACAATCTGAGAAGATTTTTGAATCATAGTACTTCTGTTTTAATATTGATGCATTCTTTTAATTCCATCTCTTTGCTTCCTTCTTTATTTATGTCTGAGTAGATCTCCTAATTAGGTTAGGGTTTTCAAATGAATTCATGAGCTAAGTGGTTAAACACAAATAGGTTTATAATTTGATGTCTTCACCTTTAGTTGTTCTTATTGCTTGAATCGATTTGATCACTTGATTCATGACCTTAGGTTAACTTAGACAGCGAGAGTTGTTAGGTTGCTAGAATAAACATTGGTGAGCAATTCATTATGTGCCTGCAAGAGTATATGTGTAGGAGAATTGTGAACAAATCAAACATAATCTTTAATGTTTGTTTTTGATTCCTACAAGAGTTACGATTTCTAGGGTGTTAGACAAAGTTATTGATGCCATGAGAGTAAATTGATATTATATTTATGTTTGAGTTCTAGTCTTGTGCTTAATCATTGCTTGAATAGTTGTTTGATCATTTACTCTGAATTGCCTGAGAATTACCTTGACCTAACGCTTGTTTATTATTGCTTTTAAATCCGATTTTAGTTTATTACTTATCATCAACTAAACCAACTTCATATCAAATTGTCTTAGCTTTTAATCTAGCTCATTAAATCATAGTGTAATACTTGGTTTTCGTGGGATTCGACCCCTTAATACTACTTTGTTTGTTGTGCACTTGCAGTAGTAAATTAAGGTTTAAAACATGTGTATCACTAAGATTACCAAAATTTCAACAGTCTGCCTTAATTGACCAGTCGCCTCAAATTTTATTAAACTTGAAAATAATTAAAAATTTTCTTTGTTAATTTCTAAAATAAATCAACATCAAAACATTTTATTTGTATCTATACCAATCAATAATAAAATATGGTAATAAACAATTATTCATTAGTTAGATATAGTAACCATAATATATATTAAAATAAGTAACTACAGATTTATTTCCATTATATTTATTCCTATTTATATCAATTTGTAATAAATTCTGGTATAAATAATATATCCTAATTTTCTACTTAATCAATTATTATTAAAATCATTGACTTAACAAATTTATCTTATATATAGTGTATCTAATTTAAGTCATAGAATAGAAAACACATGTAAGATATTCTTCAAGTCATTTACCTATTCAATTGTGCACAGTTTCCCAAGTATCTTTGGCTGATTCACCCTTGAATGTGTCACTTGCGATTTTATCAAAGAACAATTCATTTTAAATGTTGGCTATATATGGAAACTCCATCCAACATTGTATCTATAATCAAATCATTATTGAGTTATATTTGAATTATATAATTTCACATAGTAATACAGAAATATTTATATGAATAAGCTTTTATATTACAATATATGAGAATTCATAGTTTTTGGATCATAAATACACCAAATTGAAATAATGTCTACTATATAATTGTAATTATACATCAAAATTAAAAAATCAAACTTTATAAATTTATGATATAAAATATAAATTTATATCAATTATTATAAATAACTGAAAAAATTATTTCATCATGCCCAAGGCACAGGTTACTAGTAACGTTTATATTTCATAAATCACTATCAATAATACTTGTAAAGATAAACAAGCATTAATTTATTGAAATAGAATATCAATTGAACATATCGAATAACGTTTATAATTCATATATCACTATCAACAATACTTGTAAACATAAGCAAACATTAATTTATTGAGTTAGGGAGAGTACACACAATATCATAGTAACAATGAGAAGAAGAAGACAAAGAAGCACCATGAGATTTAAAGAAGGGAATGGACTATGGAAAGACGCATATTAACAGTATATTTTGATCAGTTCTTAGTTCTTACGAAGTACAATGAGGTACTGCATTCCAGGTTTGGCATTGAGAAAACGAGGAAGCTCTTCCAGTGCCTTGACTGGTACGAGATCAAAGACTTTCTCCATGGCTTCGTCTCCAAAATGTGTGGATAGTAAAGGTCCAAAGCCGGCCTTGATGGAGTTTGTGAAGAGCTTGGGGTCTAGCTTAAATTCAACCTTTGGGTATATGATATCCTCAAAAACCTCGAGTGTGAACTTTCCGTTCTCCTCTATGATCTGTCTTAACTCGCTTTCCTCTGCAAAGTAGAGTGGAAAGTTGAAAGTCTCCACCTTTTCTTGATCGATGGCACACTTTGGATCAATTGAAAAACAAGATAAAGTTAGTCATGTACTTTTAGGTTTTTGTTTGATTAGTTAACATCCATATATGTTTACCTGCTGAGCAAGATCACTAATAGAAGCTTGAATGATATCAATCCCTAT
>OVBB01001024.1:2049-16273 GCA_900406415.1 Isatis lusitanica
TTGCGAGTTCTAAAGTATAAACATGCAATAATATCAGGTTCGATAAGTACACAAAATCCCTAAATCAAATTCTTTTGCAGATAGGTATTTTGCACATCGAAGGCTCTTTCTAGCTAATTAACCAACTTTCATTGCGAGAATCAACCTATGATCAATAANAAATCCCTAATGAGAAACCCTAAACCTAACTAGCAAACTACTCAGACATGGAGATTGAAACAATAAACATGTTTGAATAAGATTGCATAAAAGAAATAAGAATAGAGATTAAAGGAGTTCTGAATCTTCTCTGAAGGAGTCTGAATTCTTCTCTCCAAAACTGTAGCTTAAAATAATAGCCTGGTCTAAACAATGACCTTAAAAACCCATAAAAATAGTCTAAAAATATGGAAAACACGTTTGACACTTAATTGTAAATATTATGAGCTTCAGGAATCTGTTTGCAACTCTGCAAAGCCTGGAAAACGCGTATTGGAATTGCCGTCAGGAATTGGTGTCGACCGACACCATCTCTAAAATTTGGTGCGAAGTTGCATTCTTCAGCACAGCTTCTTATTTAGCTCCAGAATGATCCATAATCTCCAAATAAGCTCCAAATGTATCTTAACCTGAAAAAAACTCTAAAAGACTCCAAAAACACTAAAAAGACTATAAATAAGACTTATATCATGGCTAAAAACACTAAAAACCAGGATATATCAGCTCCTCTGAACACCCTTGCGCAAGTGTCAGACTTGATCTAAATCTTCTTTCAAGTTCTTCAATTTTCTACTGTAGAACAGTGAGTTTCTCCCCATGGTTACTTATAACTGGTTCTCTGTAAATGTTGTGGGCTCTGAGATGTTTAAAGTTTCTAAAAGGCTATTTCAGCAAAACCAACTATTCCGATCTAAAGAAGAGGACAGAGGAAGCACACTCTATGTTACTCCAGTGCCAAAATCAAATGTTGATCAATCCAACCCCTTCGAATGGTGATTTGGAGCTGGAAGCTCAGAGAAAGTGGCAAATTCTGGTTTTAGCTGAAGAAGCCTTCCTGCTCCAAAGGTCTCGAATCACCTGGATAAGGCTGGGAGACTGTGGCTCCTCTTACTTCCACAAGATCATGGCTGTGCGACAATCATCAAACCACATCCACTATCTCATTGGGGGTAATGGTGAACGTTATCACACCAAAGAGGCGATTCAGACTCATTGTGTGGACTACTTCGCTTCACTCCTTAGTGGTGATTCCTTGGATCAGCTGTTTCATCAAGATGACATTTCAAATCTCTTGCATTACACTTGCTCTAGCGACCAGAAGCAAATGCTGACAAAAGCTTTCTCCTAAGAAGATATCAAAGACGCTTTCTTCTCACTCCCAAGGAACAAATGTTGTGGCCCCGATGGATACACCGCTGAGTTTTTTTATCAGGTGCTGAAGTGTGGTTGGTACAGAGGTTGTAGCGGCTGTACAAGAATTTTTCAGTTCGGGCTGGTTACTCAAACAGTGGAATGCCACTACTCTCGTTTTGATCCATTAAATCACAAATGCTTCTCGTGCATCTGATTTTTGGCCGATATCATGCCTTAACACCTTGTACAAGGTTATTTCAAAGCTGCTAAGTTCCAGGCTTCGTCTCGTCCTGCCTTATGTTATCTCGCACTCTCAGTCTGCCTTTATGGCTGGTAGACTTCTTGTCGAGAATGTTCTGCTTGCTACAGAGATTGTCAACGGGTATGGAAAAAAAGGCATCGAGAAAAGAGCAATGCTAAAGGTAGATCTGTGCAAGGCCTTTGACTCCGTCAGATGGGATTTTATGATCTCTGCGCTTCGGGGAATGCAGTGCCCTGAGAAATTCATTAACTGGATAAAGCAATGCATATCAACGGCTTCTTTCTCGATTTTGGTTAATGGTGTAACAAGTGGGGTTTTCAAAAGTACTAGAGGTCTACGGCAGGGCGATCCGTTGTCGCTGTACCTCTTTGTACTTGTGATGGCGATTTTCTCGAGGCTGCTTCATTCACGTTTCTCCTCGGGGTATGTTCTCTACCACCCAGATACTGCAGACTTAGAGATATCGCACTTGATGTTTGCAGATGACGTGATGATATTCTTTGATGGGTCATCGAGTTCTCTACATGGGATCGCCAAAACTTTGGATGATTCTGCTTCGTGGTCAGGGCTTCAGATGAACCAGGATAAAACCCAGCTCTTTCACGCAGGTTTGAACCACTGTGAATCTAATGAGAACGCTAGTTATGGATCCCAATTGGTTCTTTCCCTATCCATTACTTGGGTCTGCCGTTGATGCATCATAAGCTCAAAATATCGGAGTACGCGCCGCTGATTGACAAAGTGGCAAATCGTTTCAGAAGTTGGTCTGTCAGATTGCTGTCTTTTGCAGGCAGGTTACAGCTTATCTCAGCGGTTATCATTGGAATAGTCAATTTTTGGACATCTACTTTCATTCTTCCAAAGGGATGCATTAAGAAAATTGAATCGATGTGCTCCAGATTCCTTTGGAGTGGAAAGATTGAAGGTCCTTCTTTCGCTAAAGTAGCCTGGTCTAAGATTTGCTTTACCAAAAAGGAAGGAGGTCTAGGGTTGAGAAGCTTCTTGGTCTGGAATAAAACATTATGTCTACGACTAGTTTGGCTGCTGTTCTCTACTAGCGGTTCCCTATAGGTTGCTTGGCATAAGCACCACCACCTGCGTCAAAAGAGCTTCTGGGAAATGTAAAGCTGTATGTCTGAATCATGGAGTTGGAAAACAGTACTAAGTCTGCGCTCTCTTGCTGAGAATTTCATCAAGAGTGAGGTGGGAAATGGCCTAGAAACAACCTTCTGGTTTGATTCTTGGACACCTCTGGGGCCATTAATCAAATACTTTGGTGATAATGGACCCCGTACTTTATGCGTTCCTAAAAGCGCGAGAGTGGCACTCGTATGCGACATCAATGGATGGAAACTTCCTCCTTCAAGGTCGAATGCATCGGTTTCCTTCTATACTCACCTTACATCGATCAACTTGCCTAGTCGCTCTGCTTCAGGTGACAAATATTATTGGTTTGCTAATGGGAATAAATGCTATGAATTCTTTTCTAAAAGGACATGGGAGCAACTAAGGCCTAAAGACTCTATAAAGGACTGGTACTCTTCAATATGGTTCAAGGGAGCTATTCTTAAATACACATTCACGATGTGGACATCAAATCTAGATCGCCTCCCAACCAAATCCCGACTTGCATCTTGCGGCATGCTTATTCCGATATCGTGTTGCCTATGCTCCTCTCTTGAGGAGAACAGGGACCAATTGTTTCTACAATGTGACTACAGTTCCGGGTTGTGGCATAAGATTCAAGGAAGACTGGACTTAACGTCCTTCACCTTCAACACATGGGATCAGTTAATGGGCTGGGTTAAACTCAGCAACACCGGCTCGCCGGCAACCCTCTGGAAACTAGTAGCCCATACGCTTATCTATGCCATCTGGAGGGAGAGAAATAACAGGTTCTATAAGCAAACCTCAACCGCCCCAGAGCAGCTCTTCAAAGAGATCGATACGCAGGTGCGGATCACAATCACCGCAAGAGACAGCGAAAGAAGTTTGAAAAGTTAATGGCTTTCTTGCTTTGCTAAGTTGTTTGTATTTATTACTGTTTTGTTACCATGTTTTATTCTAAATGATATTTACAGTTTGGCAAAAAAAAAAAGAATCAAAATTCATAAATATTAACTGACCCGAGACTGGAGAATGTGATGATCAGTTCCGCCATGTGTTTCATGTTTACCATTCTTTATTTTATGCAACAACAATTATGCTTTTAAAAAACAAGTTATGCAACAACAATAGAATGCGATGATGATCAGTTTATCTTATAAATATAACATGTGGTCACGTTGTTGCTACATACTGAAAAAGTTTAGGATCAAAAGTAATATGCCTTTGCACATGTGTTTACAAAGATCAAAACCTTTTAGTGGAACCAAGAATAATAGAGATTTTATGGTTTAACAATTTGGACCAAAATAATTATATTTGCCCCCCAAAAAACTGATTATTATTGGAGAGAGAGATTAGTTTTTTTTTTTTTTTTGCAAACGAGTTAGCCAAAAGTAACCCAACCGGTTTTTGTTTCTTTTTTGTTTGGGTGAGTTCCTAGAATGACATAAAATTATATTAGAATTATTAGAATGACACTAATATTTTTAAAATTACATAATTATTTTTTGATACTTGAATTACCGTTTTTATACCAAAAAACGTAATTACGAAATGCCATTATTTTTTACTAAAAAAATTGAAATTTTTAGAATACTATGCATGAGGTGACAGATTCTTAGAAAAAAATCGAAATTTGTCATTTGCTAAAAAGTGTAGGATCAAAAGTAATATGCCTTTACTAAAAATACAATTATTAGAATGACACTAATCTTTTTAAAATTACGAAAATTGTCATGAAGTGACAGATTTATTTAGGCGACAAACTTTTTAGCGAATGACTGATTTTTGTTAACAGTTTTATTCAAATAAGACAGTTATTTGTATTACTTGATGACAGATTAACAATCTAGCTATAGTTTTTTTAATTACTTGGTGACAGCTTTATTGAGATCCGAGTAGATTTAAATAGAGTGTGTAAATGATTAATATATTAGCTGAAGTTATTTGTTGTATGCATTCATTTTTTTGTTGGGGTTAGAAGAATTGTATTATTTGTGAAATATAGTTTGTTTTTGTTTAATAGTTTAAGAGTTATAGACATTTATTTATTTGTTGATTGTAAGTTTTTTTAGTTTAATAGTTTATTAAATATGTTTATTAAACATTATTATGAAATTGTATGAAACAAATATTATATTATTTTTTAAATGTATTGTAGAGGTTAAAGTATACTCAGTCTGAAAATTTTATTTTAATTAATTTTTGCAAATGTTTTGTATTTTTGACAAATTGTTTTCATTAAATTAGAAGGTATATAAAAAAGATTTTGTTTTTATTTTATAACTTATTCAAAAGGATAATGATAAGGAAATTGAAATCAAACTTGACAGAAATAGATATTTTATATGATTTGGAAATATTTAGTGGACTATATTATAGGAGCATTATTTTTGTAATATGCGTGTTAGTGAGTTAATTCAGCGAGTTAATCATTTTTTCGATATACTATTCTTGTTGCCAAACAGATTTTTTTAAATAAGACAATGACATAAATTGTAATTACATAGTTTTCTTAGTATCTCTACAAACATACTTCTCAAATAATAATAGTAAGAATATTGTTATTGTGCAATTTCATTTTGTATTTTTAAAATCAAGCTATTCATTATTATTTTGTAGTATCTCAACCAAACAAGTTTTATACCTCTACCATAGTTTTAGAAGTGTAATTAATTTTTGTTTGTGCTTGTTGTTTTTCTTTTGAAATAATTTCACAACATAAATATATATGATTTTTAAAGATAATGTTTTGTATTATATTACTTTTATAAGAGATAATATGTTTTTATTAGTAAGTTTATATTTTATTCAATTTTAACCTTATTAACAAAATTAACAACTCAAATATAGTCAAAAATCAAAAACTAAAGAAATCACCATTCAAGTTTTTGAAAAACTAAAATCTACAACAAAATAAAACCCAGAAATTGAAAAACCAAGATCTAAAAGTCAAAAACTAAAAACCTAATACCAAAAACTAAAGTCTAAATTAAGAACGTACCGAGGTGGAGTTCGTTTTCTTTGCACCAGTTGCTCGATTAAGGCATCTGTATCCACCTGAGCTCTTCTGCAGCGTAGACTTCAAAGATGCTATACGACACGTGATAAAAATCATATAAGATATCTTCGGGAAGATAATTCAACCTATAGCCAAAGATAAGAAAAGTGGAGGAAGTAAACTCTAAACAGCCAAACTTACATCTTCTCAAAGTAACCCACACATAACCCTTCTCTTTGCTTTTCTCGAACATGCTTGTGAGTTCATGGAGGAATAGTAGTAAAACCTGAAACCCAAAGAAGATGCCATTAAAAAGAGCATATGCAAGCGGGAAAAATTAGACTATTTTCTCCATCAGTCATTGAATTCTACCGAAGGGTCAATGCTGAATCCAATCTCAGGCGAAAACCAATTGAACAACAAACAAATCTTCGTCTTCTGCAAAATATCATATAGCTAAGGGCTGGATCAAAAATTACTATTGTTAAAACCTCAAATGGGTAGATCCTCAACCACTGTAAAGACTTCTTCTCTCTCGGATAGCTGAGAAAAGAAAAAAAAAAACATAACCAATGGAATACTAATCTGAGATCTGAGCTGCTAAGAAAAACTATTAAAAGATTGATAAAACCCTAGATCGTCTAAGATTCTGAAAAAAATCTACACGAAAAGCAACATGGCAACTGCAAGAGACAAGTAGAATTTCAATCTTTACAATAAGTTGAAAAAAAGAGAGGAGACTTTCAATCTTTCCAATAATTTGGAGGCAGAGAATCAGACAAGTACGAAGGAATCAGAGAACAATAAGGCACCCAATAAGGAATCCATAAGTGATGTCTCCCCTGCAGAATCTGATTCGTCTGATGTTGAATCCATAGATTCGGAAGGGAATGAGGATTGGGATGAAGTGCACACGCCAATTATTTATGGTTTATCAGAGAGGCATAAGAAGCTTCTCCGGGACAAGGGTCCCAATCTCAACTAAATCCATATGTGTATAGACTTTTTTGGCTGGAATGTACGAGGTTTTAATAATTCAGGTCATCCTACGGGCTTTAAGAAATGGTTCAGGCAGCATAGACCAATTATTGGATGTCTATTGGAGACACATGTGAAGCAGCATAAGCAGAAGAAACTTATAAACTATGTTCTTCCCGACTGGTTTTCTGCGGATAATTATGGTTTTTCGGAATTAGGAAAAATTTGGATCTTGTGGCACCCTAGTGCGCAGGTCTATATTATCAGTAAATCTCTTCAGATGATTACTTGTAAGATTATTTTGCCAGACTTCTCTTCGCCTTTTGTGGTTTCGTTTGTTTATGCTTCAAACGACGAAACGTCCCGGAGGTTTCTTTGGGAAGAGATTGTCAGTTTGTCTTCTCATGCAGATGTGTTGAGAAAACCGTGGGCTGTAATTGGAGATTTCAATCAAGTCCGTGACCCAAGTGAGAACTCGGCCTCGCACAGCCAAAATGTTGGTAGCAGTACCAGACTTTTCAGAGACTGCCTATAGAGGGCTTCACTTGCAGATCTCTCTTATCGTGGATGCACCTACACTTGGTGGAACAAAAGAAAAGAGAACCCTATAGCTAAGAAGCTTGATCGGATTCTAACAAATGATGAGTGGCAGGTTATGTTTCCCTCCTCTCATGCTATATTTACTGAGCCTAGCTCCTCTGGCCACGCTTACGCAAGTGTCAGACTTGATCTAAATCTAAAAAGGGGCAAATCTTCTTTCAAGTTCTTCAATTTTCTACTGCAGAACAGTGAGTTTCTCCCCATGGTTACTTATAACTGGTTCTCTGTAAATATGGTCGACTCTGAGATGTTTAGAGTTTCTAAAAAGCTAAAGGCATTGAAAAAGGCTATCAGAGATTTCATCAAAACCAACTATTCCGATCTAGAGAAGAGGATAGAGGAAGCATACTCTATGTTACTCCAGTGCCAAAATCAAATGTTGATCAATCCAACCCCCTCGAATGGTGATTTGGAGCTGAAAGTTCAGAGAAAGTGGCAAATTCTGGTTTTAGCTGAAGAAGCCTTCCTGCTCCAAAGGTCTCGCATCACCTGGATAAGGCTGGGAGACTGTGGCTCCTCCTACTTCCGCAAGATCATGGCTGCGCGACAATCCTCAAACCACATCCACAATCTCATTAGGGGTAATGGTGAACGTTATGACACCAAAGAGGCCATTCAGACTCATTGTGTGGACTACTTCACTTCCCTCCTTAGTGGTGATTCCTCCGATCAGCTGTTTCATCAAGATGACATTTGAAATCTCTTGCATTACACTTGCTCTAGCGACCAGAAGGAAATGCTGACATTTCTCCCAAGAAGATATCAAAGACGCTTTCTTCGCACTCCCAAGGAACAAATGTTGTGGCCCCGATGGATACACCGCTGAGTTTTTTATCGGGTGCTGGAGTGTGGTTGGTACAGAGGTTGTAGCGGCTGTACAAGAATTTTTCAGTTCGGGTCGGTTACTCAAACAGTGGAACGCCACTACTCTCGTTTTGATCCATAAAATCACAAATGCTTCTCGTGCATCTGATTTTCGGCCGATATCATGCATTAACACCTTGTACAAGGTTATTTCGAAGCTGCTAAGTTTGAGGCTTCGTCTCGTCCTGCCTTATGTTATCACGCGCTCTCAGTCAGCCTTTATGCCTGGTAGACTTCTTGCCGAGAATGTTCTGCTTGCTACAGAGATCGTCAACGGGTATGGAAAAAAGGCATCGAGAAAAGAGCAATGCTAAAGGTAGATCTGCGCAAGGCCTTTGACTCTGTCATATGGGATTTTGTGATCTCTGCGCTTCGGGGAATGCAGTGCCCTGAGAAATTCATTAACTGGATAAAGCAATGCATATCAACAGATTCTTTCTCGATTTTGGTTAATGGTGGAACAAGTGGGTTTTTCAAAAGTACTAGAGGTCTACGGAAGGGCGATCCGTTGTCGCCGTACCTCTTTGTACTTGTGATGGAGATTTTATCGGGGCTGCTTCATTCACATTTCCCCTCGGGGTATGTTCTCTACCACCCATATACTGCAGACTTAGAGATATCGCACTTAATGTTTGCAGATGACGTGATGATATTCTTTGATGGGTCATCGAGTTCTCTACATGGGATCGCCGAAACTTTGGATGATTTTGCTTCGTGGTCAGGGCTTCAGATGAACCAGGATAAAACCCAGCTCTTTCAAGCAGGTTTGAACCACTGTGAATCTAATGAGATTGCTAGTTATGGATTCCCAATTGGTTCTTTCCCTATCCATTACTTGGGTCTGCCGTTGATGCATCGCAAGCTCAAAATATCGGAGTACGCGCCGCTGATTGACAAAGTGGCAAATCGTTTCAGAAGTTGGTCTGTCAGATTGCTGTCTTTTGCAGGCAGGTTACAGCTTATCTCAGCGGTTATCATTGGAATAGTTAATTTCTGGACATCTACTTTCATTCTTCCAAACTGATGCATTAAAAAAATTGAATCGATGTGCCCCAGATTCCTTTGGAGTGGAAAGATTGAATGTCCTTTTTTCGCTAAAGTAGCCTGGTCCAAGACTTGCTTGCCCAAAAAAGAAGGAGGTCTAGGGTTGAGAAGCTTCTTGCTCTGGAATAAAACATTATATCTACGACTAGTTTGGCTGCTGTTCTCTACTAGCGGTTCCCTATGGGTTGCTTGGCATAAACACCACCACATGCGCCAAAAGAGCTTCAGGGAAGTGGAAAGCCGTATGTCTGATTCATGGAGTTGGAAAACAGTACTAAGTCTGCGCTCTCTGGCTGAGAATTTTATCAAGAGTGAGATGGGAAATGGCCTAGAAACAACCTTCTGGTTTGATTCTTGGACACCTCGGGGGCCATTAATCAAATACTTTGGTGATAATGGACCCCGTACTTTATGTGTTCCTAAAAGCGCGAGAGTGGGACACGTATGCGACATCAATGGATGGAAACTTCCTCCTGCAAGGTCGAATGCATCAGTTGCTTTGTAAACTCACCTTACATCGATCAACTTTCCTAGTCCCTCTGTTTTAGGTGACAAATATTATTGGTTTGCTAATGGGAATAAATGCTATGAATTCTCTTCTAAACAGACATGGGAGCAACTAAGGCCTAAAGACTCTATAAAGGACTGGTACTCTTCAATATGGTTCAAGGGAGCTATTCCTAAATACGCCTTCACGATGTGGACAACAAATCTAGATCGCCTCCCAACCAAATCCCGACTTGCATCTTGGGGCATGCTTATTCCGATATCGTGTTGTCTATGCTCCTCTCTTGAGGAGAACAGGGACCACTTGTTTCTGCAATGTGACTACAGTTCCTGGTTGTGGCATCAGATTCAGTGAAGACTGGACTTAACGTCCTTCACCTTCAACACTTGGGATCAGTTAATGGGCTGGGTTAAACTCAGCATCACTGGCTCGCCGACAACCCTCCGAAAACTAGTAGCCCATACGCTTATCTATGCCATCTGGAGGGAGAGAAATAACAGGTTCTATAAGCAAACCTCAACCGCCCCGGAGCAGCTCTTCAAAGAAGTCGATAGGCAGGTGCAGATCACAATCACTGCAAGGAGACAGCGAAAGAAGTTCGAAAAGTTAATGGCTTTCTGACTTTGCTAAGTTGTTTGTATTTACTACTGTTTTGTTACCATGTTTTATCTTTTTGCCGTGGTAACAAACTGGAACTTTGCTCATATAAATTTCCAGAACCTTTCATTCTAAATGATATTTACAGTTTGGCAAAAAAAAAGAAAGAATCAAAATTCATAAAGATTAACTGACCAGAGACTGGAGAATGTGATGATCAGTTCCACCATGTTTTTCATGTTTACCATTCTTTATTTTATGCAACAACAATTATGCTTTAAAAAAAAAGTCATGCAACAACAATAGAATGCGGTGATGATTAGTATATCTTATAAACTTAACGTGTGGTCTACACACTGAAAAAGTTTAGGATCAAAAGTAATATGCCTTTGCACATGTGTTTACAAAGATCAAAAACTTTGAGTGGAACGAAGAATAATAGAGATTTTGAGGTTTAACAATTTGGACCAAAATAATTATATTTGCCCCCAAAAAAGTGATTATTATTGGAGAGAGAGATTAGTTTTCTTTTGTTTTTTTGCGAACGAGTTAACCAAAAGTAACCCAACCGGTTTTTGTTTCCTTTTTTTTTGGGTGAGTTACTAGAATGACATAAAATTATATTAGAATTATTAGAATGACACTAATCTTTTTAAAATTACATAATTAGTTTTTGATACCTAAATTACTGTTTTTTATACCAAAAACGTAGTTACGAAAAATGTCATTATTTTTTACCAAAAAATCAAAATTTTTAGAATAAGAAGCATGAGGTGACAGATTTTTAGAAAATAATAAAAATTTGTCATTTGCTAAAAAGTGTAGGACCAAAAGTAATATGCCTTTACTAAAAACAGAATTATTAGAATGATACTAATCTTTTTAAAATTACAAAAATTGCCATGAAGTGACAGATTTATTTAAACAACAAACGTTTTAACGAATGACAGATTTTTGTTAACAGTTTTATTAAAAAAAAACAGTTATTTGTATTACTTGATGACAGATTAATAATCTAGCGGTAGTTTTTTTAATTACTTGGTGACAGCTTTATTGAGATCCGAGTAGATTTAAATAGAGTACGTAAATGATTATTATATTAGCTGAAGTTATTTGTTGTATGCATTCATTTTTTTTGGGTTAGAAGAATTGTATTATTTGTGAAATATAGTTTGAGTTTGTTTAATAGTTTAAGAGTTATAGACATTTATTTATTTGTTGATTGTAAGTTTTTTTAGTTTAATAGTTTATTAAATATGTTTATTAAACATTATTATGAAATTGTATGAAACAAATATTATATTATTTTTTTAAAGGTATTGTAGAGCTTAAAGTATACTCAGTCTGAAAATTTTATTTAAATTAATTTTTGCAAATGTTTTGTATTTTTGAAAAAAAAATTTCATTAAAATTGATGGTATATAAAAAGATTTTGTTTTTATTTTATAACTTATTCAAAAGGATAATGGTAAGGAAAATGAAATCAAACTTGGAATATGCGTGTTAGTGAGTTAATTCAGCTAGTTAATCATTTTTCGATATACTATTCTTGTTCCCAAACAGATTTTGTTAAATAAGACAATGACATAAATTGTAATTACATGGTTTTCTTAGTATCTCTACAAACATACTGCTCAAACAATAATAGTAAGAATATAGTTATTGTGCAATTTCAATTTATATTTTTAAAATCCACTTATTCATTATTATTTTGTAGTATCTCAACCAAACAAGTTTAATACCTCTACCATAATTTTAGAAGTGTAATTAATTTTTGTCTGTGCTTGTTGTTTTTCTTTTGAAATAATTTCACAAAATAAATATATATGCTTTTTAAAGATAATGTTTTGTATTATATTACTTCTATAAGAAATAATATGTTTTTATTAGTAAGTTTATATTTTATTCAATTTTAACCTTATTAACAAAATTAACAACTCAAATATAGTCAAAAATCAAAAACTAAATAAATCACTATTCAAGTTTTTGAAAAACTAAAATCTACAACAAAATAAAACCCAGAAATTGAAAAACCAAGATCTAAAAGTCAAAAACTAAAAACCTATTACCAAAAACTAAAGTTTAAATTAAGAATATACTGAGGTCGAGTTTGTTTTCTTTGCATCAGTTGCTCGATTAAGGTATCTGTATCCACCTGAGCTATTCTGCAGCTTAGACTTCAAAGATACTATACGACACGTGATAAAAATCATATAAGATATCTTCGGGAAGATAATTCAACCTATAGCCAAAGATAAGAAAAGTGGAGGAAGTAAACTCTACACAGCCAAACTTACATCTTCTCAAAGTAACCCACACATAACCCTTTTCTTTGCTTTTCTCGAACATGCTTGTGAGTTCATGGAGGAATAGTAGTAAAACCTGAAACCCAAAGAAGATGCCATTAAAAAGAGCATATGCAAGCGTGAAAAATTAGATTATTTTCTCCATCAATCATTGAATTCTACCGAAGGGTCAATGCTGAATCCAATCTCAGGCGAAAACCAAATGAACAACAAACAAATCTTTGTCTTCTGCAAAATATCATATAGCTAAGGGCTGGATCAAAAATTACCATTGTTAAAACATCAGATGGATAGATCCTCAACCACTGTAAAGACATCTTCTCTCTCGGATCGCTGAGAAAAAAAAAAGCATAACCAATGGAATACTGATCTGAGATCTGAGCCGCTAAGAAACACGATAAAAAGATTGATAAAACCCTAGATCGTCTAAGATTCTGAAAAAATCTACACGAAAAGCAACATGGCAACTGCAAGAGACAA
Organism: Isatis lusitanica; assembly: GCA_900406415.1. Classification (NCBI taxonomy): domain Eukaryota; kingdom Viridiplantae; phylum Streptophyta; class Magnoliopsida; order Brassicales; family Brassicaceae; genus Isatis; species Isatis lusitanica. Next base: position 15,129 of record OVBB01001024.1, read on the forward strand.
ATAGAATTTCAATCTTTACAATAAGTTGAAAAAAAGAGAGGAGAATTTCAATCTTTCCAATAATTTGGAGGCAGAGAATCAGACAAGTACAAAGGAATCAGAGAACAATAAGGCACCCAATAAGGAAGCCACAAGTGATGTCTCCCCTGCAGAATCTGATTCGTCTGATGTTGAATCCATAGATTCAGAAGGGAATGAGGATTGGGATGAAGAGCACACGCCATTTATTTCTGGTTTTTCAGAGAGGCATAAGAAGCTTCTCCTGGACAAGGGTCTCAATCTCAACTAAATCCATATATGTATAGACTTTTTTGGCTGGAATGTACGAGGTTTTAATAATTCAGGTCACCATATGGGCTTTAAGAAATGGTTCAGGCAGTATAGACCGATTTTTGGATATCTATTGGAGACACATGTGAAGCAGCATAAGCAGAAGAAACTTATAAACTCTGTTCTTCCCGGCTGGTTTTTTGAGGATAATTATGGTTTTTCGGAATTAGGAAAAATTTGGGTCTTGTGGCACCCTAGTGCGCAGGTTTCTATTATCAGTAAATCTCTTCAGATGATTACTTGTAAGATTATTTTGCCAGACTTCTCTTCACCTTTTGTGGTTTCGTTTGTTTATGCTTCAAACGACAAAACGTCCAGGAGGTTTCTTTGGGAAGAGATTGTCAGTTTCTCTTCTCATGCGGATGTGTTGAGGAAACCGTGGGCTGTAATTGGAGATTTCAATCAAGTCTGTGACCCAAGTGAGAACTCGGCCTCGCACAGCCAAAATGTTGGTTGCAATACCAGACTTTTCAGAGACTGCCTAGTGAGGGCTTCACTTGCAGATCTCTCTTATCGTGGATGCACCTACACTTGGTGGAACAAAAGAAAAGAGAACCCTATAGCTAAGAAGCTTGATCGGATTCTAACAAATGATGAGTGGCAGGTTATGTTTCCCTCCTCTCATGCTATATTTACTGAGCCTAGCTCCTCTGACCACGCTTACGTGTGAGAGCCGAAACTCACACTGTCAAATTTATATATTCGCGGGGCTCGAAAATTCTACTTTTTTGGTGTGTGTAAAAAGAGAGGCTATGAGTCTCTTTATATACTAGAGAGTCTAGGGTCTCGAAGACTGATCTAAACAATGTGGGACG
>OVBB01001025.1:0-16166 GCA_900406415.1 Isatis lusitanica
AAAATTAGATTATTTTCTCCATCAATCATTGAATTCTACCGAAGGGTCAATCCTGAATCAAATCTCAGGCGAAAACCAAATGAACAACAAACAAGTCTTTGTCTTCTGCAAAATATCATATAGCTAAGGGATGGATCAAAAATTACCATTGTTAAAACCTCAGATGGATAGATCCTCAACCACTGTAAAGACTTCTTCTCTCTCAGATCGCTGAGAAAAAAAAAAGAAAAAAACATAACCAATGGAATACTGATCTGAGATCTGAGCCCCTGCAGAATCTGATTCGTCTGATGTTGAATCCATAGATTCGGAAGGAAATGAGGATTAGGATGAAGAGCACACGCCAATTAATTCTGGTTTATCAGAGAGGCATAAGAAGCTTCTCCGGGACAAGGGTCCCAATCTCAACTAAATCCATGTGTATAGACTTTTTTGGCGGGAATGTACGAGGTTTTAATAATTCAGGTCACAGTACGGGCTTTAAGAAATGTTTCGGGCAGCATAGACCGATTTTTGGATGTCTATTGGAGACACATGTGAAGCAGCATAAGCAGAAGAAACTTATAAACTCTGTTCTTCCCGGCTGGTTTGTCTAGGACAATTATGGTTTTTCGGAATTAGGAAAAATTTGGGTCTTGTGGCACCCTAGTGCGATCCGGTTGTCGCCGTACATCTTTGTACTTGCCATGGAGATTTTCTCGAGGCTGCTTCATTCACGTTTCTCCTCGGGGTATGTTCTCTACCACCCAGATACTGCAGACTTAGAGATATCGCACTTGATGTTTGCAGATGACGTGATGATATTCTTTGATGGGTCATCGAGTTCTCTACATGGGATCACCGAAACTTTGGATGATTTTGCTTCGTGGTCAGGGCTTCAGATGAACCAGGATAAAACCCAGCTCTTTCACGCAGGTTTGAACCATTGTGAATCTAATGAGATCGCTAGTTATAGATTCCCAATTGGTTCTTTCCCTATCTGTTACTTGGGTCTGCCGTTAATGCATCGTAAGCTCAAAATATCGGAGTACTCGCCGCTGATTGACAAAGTGGGAAATCGTCTGATTGCTGTCTTTTGTAGGCAGGTTACAGCTTATCTCAGCGGTTATCATTGGAATAGTTAATTTCTGGACATATACTTTCATTCTTCCAAAGGGATGCATTAGAAAATTGAATAGATGTGCTCCAGATTCCTTTGGAGTGGAAAGATTGAAGGTCCTTCTTTCGCTAAAGTAGCCTGGTCTAAGATTTGCTTGCCCAAAAAAGAAGAAGGTATAGGGTTGAGAAGCTTCTTGGTCTGAAATAAAATGTTATGTCTACGACTAGTTTGGCTGATGTTCTCTACTAGCGGTTCCCTATAGGTTGCTTGGCATAAGCACCACCACCTGCGGCAAAAAAGCTTTTGGGAAGTGGAAAGCTGTATGTCTGATTCATGGAGATGGAAAACAGTACTAAGTCTGCGCTCTCTTGCTGAGAATTTTATCAAGAGTGAGGTGGGAAATGGCCTAGAAACAACCTTCTGGTTTGATTCTTGGACACCTCTGGGGCCATTAATCAAATACTTTGGTGATAATGGACCCCGTACTTTATGTGTTCCTAAAAGCGCGAGAGTGGCACACGTATGCGACATCAATGGATGGAAACTTCCTCCTGCAAAGGTCGAATGCATCGGTTGCCTTGTATACTCACCTTACATCGATCAACTTGCATAGTCGCTCTGCTTCAGGTGACAAATATTATTGGTTTGCTAATGGGAATAAATGCTATGAATTATCTTCTAAAGGGACATAGGAGCAACTAAGGCCTAAAGACTCTATAAAGGACTGGTACTCTTAAATATGGTTCAAGGGAGCTATTCCTAAATACGCCTTCACGATGTGGACAGAAAATCTAGATCGCCTCCCAACCAAACCCCGACTTGCATCTTGGGGCATGCTTATTCCAATATCGTGTTGTCTATGCTCCTCTCTTGAGGAGAACAGGGACCACTTGTTTCTGCAATGTGACAACAGTTCCTGGTTGTGGCATCAGATTCAGCGAAGACTTGACTTAACGTCCTTCACCTTCAACACATGGGATCAGTTAATGGGCTGGGTTAAACTCAGCAACACCGGCTTGCCGGCAACCCTCCGGAAACTAGTAGCCCATACGCTTATCTATGCCATCTGGAGGGAGAGAAATAACAGGTTCTATAAGCAAACCTCAACCGCCCCGGAGCAGCTCTTCAAAGAGATCGATAGGCAGGTGCGGATAACAATCACCGCAAGGAGACAGCGAAAGAAGTTCGAAAAGTTAATGGCTTTCTGACTTTGCTAAGTTGTTTGTATTTACTACTGTTTTGTTACCATGTTTTATCTTTTTGTCGTGTTAACAAGCTGGAACTTTGCTCATGTAAATTTCCAGAACCTTTCATTCTAAATGATATTTACAGTTTGGCAAAAAAAAAAAAGAATCAAAATTCATAAATATTAACTGACCAGAGAGTGGAGAATGTGATGATCAGTTACACCATGTTTTTCATGTTTACTATTCTTTATTTTATGCAACAACAATTATGCTTTAAAAAAAAAGTTATGCAACAACAATAGAATGCAGTGATGATCAGTTTATCTTATAAATTCAACATGTGGTCACGTTGTTGCTACACACTGAAAGAGTTTAGGATCAAAAGTAATATGCCTTTGCACATGTGTTTACAAAGATCAAAAACTTTTAATGGAACAAAGAATAATAGAGATTTTGAGGTTTAACAGTTTGGACCAAAATAATTATATTTGCCCCTCAAAAAAGTGATTATTATTGGAGAGAGAGATTAGTTTTCTTTTTTTTTTTGCAAACGAGTTAACCAAAAGTAACCCAACCGGTTTTTGTTTCCTTTTTTTTTTGGGTGAGTTACTAGAATGACATAAAATTATATTAGAATTATTAGAATGACACTAATCTTTTTAAAATTATATAATTATTTTTTGATACCTAAATTATCGTTTTTTATACCAAAAAAGTAATTACGAAAAATGCCATTATTTTTTACTAAAAAAATCGAAATATTTAGAATAATATGCATGAGACAGACTTTTAGAAAAAAAAATCGAAATTTGTCATTTGCTAAAAACTGTAGGAACAAAAGTAATATGTCTTTACTAAAAATAGAATTATTAGAATGACACTAATCTTTTTAAAATTACGAAAATTGCCATGAAGTGACAGATTTATTTAGAAGACAACATTTTAGCGAATGACAGATTTTTGTTAACAGTTTTATTCAAATAAGACAGTTATTTATATTACTGGATGACAGATTAACAATCTAGCGGTAGTTTTTTTAATTAATTGGTGACAGCTTTATTGAGTAACAACAATTTAAAATTAGAATGATACTCCCTTCGTTTCTTTAAGAGTGTCATTTTGACACTTTTTTTTGTTACAAAAAGAATGTCATTTGGGAATTCCAATACAAATTATATCAAACTATTCCTCTTTTAACTTTAATTAAGATGACTAAACACATTAATTAAATATAGAAAATTGTAATTAAATAAATAGTTTAAGGGTAAAAAGAACTTTAACTCATTTTCTTTATTTGTGTGAAACATGTTTGGATGAAAATTATAATGAAGCGGAGGGAGTAGTTTTATTTCTCAAAAGGCAGTTTTGATTTTTTGAACGGCAGTTTTTTTTTATGTAATAGGTTTTTTGACTTAGTTGTAACAGATTTTGTAAAGTGCAATAGAGTTTTTATGTTTTTTAAGAATTTACGTAATGACAGGTTTATTTGACACGGCGGGATTTTTAAATGATGTAGCAGAGTTTTTAAGATTTTCAATAAATCTATCAAATTATTTAATTACTAGATTAACAAATACATTACAGCAGTTTTATTTTATGTTGTAGCATATTTAATTTTGTTAATAGATTTTTCGTGTTATTCTGGCAGGTTTTGGTATACTTGTAATGACAGATTTATTTATTAGTAAATTGACTCTTCCTCAATAATTTATGTTAGGACAAGTTTATTTCGGCAGTTTTTCTTATTGTGGTTCCTTAATTTTAGAAACTGATTTTTAGGTAAGTAAATATTTTGAAAACTTGGTTTCCTTAATTGTAGGTAATTTAATCGTTCCTTGATTTAAGGTAATTTTTTAAAATTGTTTTCATTATTTATAAACTTTTAAATCAATTTCTTTTTAATAATTTTTTTCCGATTTCAAATTTTTAAAATCAAAATGTTTTTAATAAATTTGTGTTCTGTAATCTTTAAAATAATTTCAAAATAAAAATAATTTTTTAAATTACAAATTCGTGCTCCCCTTATTTTTCTTAAAAATTTTGGTAAAAAAACCTTATTTTCACATAAAGTATTTAAAATTTTATTCTCATTAATTAGGGTTTCATTAAATCTCTTGGCATTAGAATATGTTATTTTTTATTAGTTATCTTAAACTATTATTTAAATTGATGGTAATATTTTAAGAATGACATATTTGTAGAGAGTTTAAGAATGTTGGTTTTTATGTCTTTTATACAAAAGATTTATGTTAGATAAGCAAACTTGATTTTCAATATGTTAATCTAGCAATTATAGCCCAAATTCATGTTATTCTAGTAATTGTTCCTTTTTTTTGCCGGCTAAAATATATTTCACTAATATATGTTTTTATCAGTGTAGAGACAATCACGTAAGAGCATTGGACACATATCAAACAATTTCTACAGAGAAGGCATTAATGAGGTCCTATGAGCAACTAAATCTGCCATCTTATTGCTTTCACACTTCTGAAATGAGAAACTTGGTGTGGGTTAATGAACTTTGCCATTGGAGTATTGTTGAAATATAATGGGATAGTTTTTGATGTGGTCGCCTTTGTTGAAGTAGATTGTTTAGTGTAAGATTGTGTCCTTCAAATATGAAATGTGAGAAACCCAGGGCTGAAGTTGCTTGCAATGCCCAAATTAAGGCCGAACGCTCTGCTTCTATAGGGGTAGCTTGCACTTCTGCTTTCCCCATTCCTCCTGCGATGAAATTTCCCATTTTATTCTGAATCACCAAACCCATTTCTGTGACATTAGAGCCTAATATACGCGTAGCATCATAATTGCACTTCACCCATCAATCTTGTGGAGGTGTCCATCGTCTGTGGGATCGATGTGTAACATGGACGTGCAATGGACTTGATTCATCGGTTGTGATCACGTACTGCCATTCTTGCGTATCTGAAGTTGTACGAGACACTTTTTCGGTAGGCCTTATAGCCGTATTATGGAAAACTAGATCCATATACGCCACAGTATCCAAATCAGAAGTAGTTTTTGTGTAAGAGAAGTTGCTTCTTGAGGCGGGGTTAAATGTGAAGTAGTTTTGTTTCCAAAGATAAGTCTTGATCGAGAATGACATCAGTGGTGAGTCCCGAGTGATTCCAAACAGAGTGAGCGTAAGGACAATTAAAGAGCAAATGATTGCCGATTTCCTCCTCCAGGGAGCAGCGAGGACAACGCGGGTCAACATGAATTTTCCTGTGGTTGAGATTACCATTTGGGAAAATTACCATGGATGTTGGACGTTACCAAAATTGGTACTATCGGGTCGGGTAAATTTGAGGTTGTATATCAGCAGACCAAATAGCTTTTGCAAGTTGAGGTTGTGTTGCTAAAAGAGGCAGTTGAGGTAGTGATGTTGCAGTGTGTTTTGTGGCTTGTTTATAGACTGATTTGACAGAGTAACTTCCATCATGTGTTGGGGCCCATAAGACGGAGTCTGGAACGGGGATTGGTGGTAGGTATATTTTTCGTATATACTGATGGTCTCTTTGGTCAATAAGATCATGTAGTTCCTGCTCATCCCATAGATTTGTATTGGGAGAAAGTAAACTAGCAACCGATAGTTTTGGATTTGTATGAGGTAACAATCGTGGAGGAGATGTTGGGAGCCATGGATCTGATAGTAAGGTATCTCGCCCATCCCCAATTCGATAGAGAGCGCCTTCTGCAAATAAATCTCGTCGAACGAGTAAATATTTCTAACCAAAGGAAGGTTGAGTACCTGCTGGTGCTTTGAGAAGGGTATGTTTCTTGAAATACTGATGGTGGAGGACACGAAAGAGTAGATAGGTTGGCCGTTGCAGCAATTTCCACAATTGATTACCCAAGAACGCTTTGTTGAAAGCATGGAATTCCTTAAATCCTAATCCTTCGGAATTTAGAGAGAGATAGTTTCTTTCATGAGAGTCATGACATCTTCCTCCTTCCATTTCGAGTTCCCCACCAAAAGGAGGAGAGAATATTGTCCAACTCTGAGAAGATTTTCAATGGGAGTTGGAAACAATTCATCGAAAACACGAGCATAGCAGAAGCGACAACTTTAATAAGAATCTCTTTCCCTGCATGTGTTAAGAACCGATTTTGCCATCCACCTATCTTCCGAAGAATGTTATCTTTCACGAAATCAAACATCTTCACTTTCTGTCTCCCAAATTGCTCCGGAAGGCCTAGATATTTTCCCCCACCTCTGATTGTAGAGATTTGCAGAATCGATTTAATCATTCGACTAAAAGAGAAGCCATTCCAACAAAATTTGATCATCACAAATCGGTGAAACTCAAGAACACAGAAACTTACTGTAAGCATCATGTGAATGGCTAATTCGTGAATCTCTATGTTCTTTGGATCCTTGTAGAAGTTTCCGGCTGCCATAAACTCAGTTTCCACCCTGTGATATTCCCTCAACTTGACTTTGCTGTTGCCGACGATCTTCAATGGAAAGTAGGGTTGAGCCATTTTCGCCAATCTCTTTCTCTTTCTCTTTTAAATTCATCAAACCCTAGAATTTCATTTGTTTCCTCAACAACTAGTAACAGAAACCTTCAGCATCCTCATCCTCTTATATATTAATCATCAGGAGAGGCAGGGGCAGAGGAAATTCTTAGTTTGGTCTAAAGCGAATTACACATATACACCAAGCCAGATTTGAAGATATCGACTTTGATAAGTTTTGCCGTTCAAAGGCTTCAGGTGAGACGAAGAATGAAGAGAGTGTACTCGAGGGAGGAAGAAGAGAATTTTCTATTTTTAATTTAATTGCATAATTGGATTTTCGGTTCGGTTTAGTTATGCGTACTTAACCGATTATTTCAACTTATTTATAATTTACCCACACAATATCGTTCCCCGCGCATTCCACCTCCTATTAATAATAATAATTCCCAAAACCAACTTTAAATGTATTATGTATATATAGTTCCTTCAAAATATACAAACATTTTATCGGCTCGTCTTTTCTTTTCTTTTTCTCTATGCTCGTAATTTTTGAGTAAAAGTTACATTATACCTGTGAAATTTTTAAGAAGGAATTATGGCACATGGGTCATTTTGAGACTTTAGTCACAAAAATGACCTCGGGATTTGAAAATAAGAGCGCTTACAAACTAATAAGGTCTTCTCCCGCGCCGCATGTGTTGCCTTATTTTCTCAATTTACCATCCGGATACAATAAATTTAGATGCATTTGACTTTTATATATTAAAGTTTGTGTGTAGTTTATGATGATAAATTTTTGGGATTAAACATGTTACGAAAACGGTGACTTTGTAGGAGTTTGAGTAGTTGTATAATGTGATGGCAGTGAGCGTATAAACTAAATTGATCGTTGATGCACGAGTTTTAAACCCTATTTTCCTACTGCAAGTGCACAGCAATTCGTAGCAGTATTTAGGGGTCGATCCCACGAAGACCAAGTGCACACTTTGATTTAATGAGCTAAATTAAGAGCTAAGAGATTAAATATTGGTTGGTTCGAAATCGTGACAAGCAAGTAAGAAAGCAAATCGGATTTAAGCAATAATAAGAAGGCTTTAGGTCAAGGCAATTCGCAGGAGATTCAGAGCAAAGGTCAATCAACTATTCAAGCAATTAATAAGTGCAAGTCCAGAACTCAAACACGAAGATAATAACAATCCACTCTCGCGGCATTGATAACTTTGCTAAGCAACCTAGAAGTCCTAACTCTCGCTGGCCCTAGAAATCGTAAGCAAGCTTTAATGATCAAGTTTGATGCGTTCATAATTCTCCAATACATCTACTCTCGCAGGTAATGAATAAATTACTCATCAAGGTTTCTTCTAGCAACCTAGCAACTCTCGCTGTCTAGATAAACCTAAGATCNATGAGCAGATCAGCCAGATCGAATCAAGCAATAAGATTAACCAAGATGAAGACAATCGATTTTGACAATCCTATTTGTGTTTAACCCTAGCTCATGAATTCCCTTGGAAACCTTAACCTAACTAAAAGATTTAGTCAGACATAATTAAAGATGAAAGAAACAAAACAGAAGAATCAAAAGAATGCATGAATCAGTATTAAAAATAGAAGTACTAGGGTTCAGAAATCTTCTCCAAATTGTAGTAGAGATCTTCTCCCTTACAAGTAGAAAGCTCTAGGTATTCAAAAGCTAAAAGCCAAAACCAAAGATAAGAGATTCCTAAGACTAAAGTGGAGTATTTATATATGGAGAGATAGGTGGCTGGAAGGAGGTTGCTTCCTTTAAAGTTGGTGGCGGCAATTAGGTTAAGTTCCTTCCTTTTGTTCTCTTCCGCGGCGAGCAGGTGCTCGCTTGGTAGCCGATCTTCGAGAGCATGTGCTCGCGGATTGGAGTTGATGATACTTCGCAGGATTTCCCTTCTTTTCTCCAATTCTAGTTCTTTTCTAATCCAAGGGTTCTAAATGCTCCATACTTCAATAACAGCTCCAAAGCTACCTAAAATCTCCTAATACATACCCAAAAACTCTAGAAATAATTAGATACAAGGGTTAGTAAGGGTAAAAATCCCAACATATCAATTCCCCCAGACTTGGATCTTTGTTTGTCCTCAAACAAAACTAAAATCAAGACATAGAGAAATCGGTGGAGACTCACAAAACCTCAAAAACCATGAATAGACCGATCTCATCAGACCACATACCTTAGAATAAGAGATACATAGTCTTACCGAAAACCTCAACTACAAAGTTCACCAACCTCAAACCGTACGGCTTTCAATCCCAGAAAAATTTAAGTTCAAGACAATAGATTCTCTACATTCAATAAGAGGTGGCGTGAGCTTCTTGCTAAAAACACTAACTTAGTAAAACGAGGCTTGGTAAAGATGAGGCTAATATTTCGTGGTGGAGCTTAAGAGTGTTTAGGGTTACCTTTTTCCAAGAGAATGCAGGATATCGTACAAAAACGGCAAGGGAGAATAGACTCATTGATGTCCACAACCTCCAATTCACTCTCCTCCTTATAGATCGGTTCTCCTCTTGATTCTTCTTTTCCTTTCCTTGTTCTCTTGTGATTTAGTCATGCTCCGGGACACACTTTTGAGTTACTAACTCGCCACCCCATATCCTTAAGCTACTAGCTTTTTTTTTTTTTTTTTTGGAATGATGGATAAGGGGGCTTTACTTTGTGTGTGTCCTTTGGCGAAATGCAATTCTTATTGTCCTCGTACCCCAGCAGGTTATTTTCAAATTCGTTTCTTTCCAGGACATCGCGGAGCGGGTGCTCCGAACTAGCGAGCATGTGCTCGTGAATCTTTTCAGCTTTTCTCCTTACATCTTCTTCAGCGAGAGTGAATCGGAAGCTACATCAGTCCTTTTCTCCCTGAATTTTTTGCACATATCTGCATAGATGAGAAATAGAAATACGAGTGCATGTGGTGTTTAAAAAGATGATTAGGGTCAGGGTGAGGTACTAACTAAAAGCTAGCTATTCAGGATCAGCAAGAGTGGCAAAAGGGATAAGAAGTCCTGAATATATGATGTAATATGTTTTCTAATCCTAGTGCCAATAGCAAGAATAATTTAAGTCCAAATTACGTCTTTATAAAATAGAATCTAAAGCTTATCCGATGAAACCTTAAAGAGAATGAAATTTTCTGGCCCGAGGGAGGATCCGATTGTGAAGAAGCGTCAGCTCGTCTATGTACTGTAAATTCTGCGGCAATGTTCACTAGAAAGTAGATCAAATTCACAAATGGTTAAAAAGCTCATCATAGATTTTTGGTCATAATCACCACAAGTTTTGATTTGACCCTTATAACAGACTGACTCAAAATAAAGAAAATGACAGGAAACAAAGTGCAGACTCGATAATCACCTCCCCCAGACTTACTTCACACCGTCTCGGGGTGAAAATAAACTAGAGGAGCAAACAAAAACAGAACAAAATAAAAGAAAGGAAAAATGGATGAGACAAGGGATAGGAAAATGGTACGGTCTGTCAATGGGGAGGTGCGTCCTCGGGGCTCTCGCTATGCGCACGTCCAGTACGTCTGCGGCGTCTGGGTGTCGCTCAGATGGGCTCGTCGCAGCTGCGGCGGTGTGATGACAACATCCGCCGGAGAGGCGCTGAAGAATCCGCTGCATGAGGGAATTGTTCTTGCGCTGCGCTGTGATCATCCAGCGACGATACTCGGCAACATCGGGGTCGTCGGAGATGGACGGAAGATCATACGCGCTGGAGGCAGCAGAGGGTGGAGTGGTGGTGAATGCTGGTACAGCCATGGGAGTATCCTCCATGTGAATAGGCTGTACGCGCAAAGAGCTGGCGAAATCACGAACATGGACGGGCTGAGGAGAGGAGCCGCCTCCGAGGAAGAGGGTTGTGTGAGAGAAACTGAGATCATCGACGTGCATGAGCTTGGTGAGAGCTATATCCGACAGAGTGATGTGTTGAGGACGTCCGTCGATGCTATGGTAGTGATAGAGAAAACGGTCAACATCCAAAGCGGTGATGATGCGAGAGTGGATGAGGTGCCGGATGTCCATCTTTTCAACCTCTGCGACGTGCTCGTCGAACGTCATCTAAAGATTTACCCTTTTAAAGATAGTGGTGAGGAGAGTGCCAATACGCTCTATCTTTAATGGAATAGAGCATCTCCGCAAACCGCATTCCCATGTTGCTCCGATAAGTGGATGGAGCAGGTGCTCCATGGAGAAGAGTGTGTGCTCCGGCGGAGTCAACAAGTAGTGGCTCGCAAGCAACGTACAGGGTGAGCAGCTCATCGAGGTGGACCTTGTTACCTTCGCCCCGGTTGAAAAAATTGTTGCTGAGGAAGCGAGCAAAGATGTGAAGGGCCGGATGACGAATGCTCGTTTGTTTGGCCGAGTTGGAGACATATTTCCCGTGAGCGATGGTGCGCCAGAAAGGGTCTGCCTTCGCGAATCTCCGAGGGAAGGAGAGTTCCTATACTTCGTTGCTGAAACCGTAGTCGGAGAGGAACCGAGTCATGGGCACACTGAAACGTCGTCCGCCTGCTTTGAAAGAGAGTGTTGCATCTGCCACAGTCTTGTTTGCCGGATCCTTGTGGGTGAGCTTGATGGTGGCAAGGCACTGGCGGACAAGATTGGGGAAAAGAACCGCGTTTTCGAGAGCAAGGCCGAAAGTGTCGGACTTGCTAAGCAGCATCATCACTTGGTCTTTGAGGCCGAGAAGCGCGAGAGCATCTAAGCAGAGGAGGCGTGTTGGCAGGAATTTGATTTTGAGCATCCGGGTATAGTGAGCGGCATCTCTCTGATCCCAGTGGTCCTCTGATTCGAGCGGAAGGGTGTCGTTGGAAAGCTCAAAAGGGGTACTCTCAGGTCGTGGCCACGGGTAGAGGAGTTTACTCGGGATTGGTGGCTGCGCCTGTGCTGGCGCCTTCCCTTTTCAGCTTGAGTAATGGTGCTTATGAGCCATGTTTACCTGCGAAAAAGGGAGTATAAACGAGAGTGAGGGCGAGGTAGAAAGGATATGCCGAAGCAAGACCTACCACTAGTCGGATTTATCTGAAACCTGCAGCCAATTGATAGTGATGAAGCAAAACACAAAGAGTACAAAGCACATATCAGTAGCCAAGGACAAGTGCGAATCCGCCATTAATGCTCTAAGCAAGGTTTTTCAGATTTGTGCATGAGAGAATTAAAACCCGAAATCGTAGGCAAAACAGGTACCGGTGTGTTAGTGACTAGGCTAGACACCAGCTTAACCGCATGTGCACGAAAGAGAGGGAGAAATCAGAGCTTTTCCTTAACCATGGCGAACTGAAAAAGGGAGAGTTTGATGACTTACCTTGTTGCGTTTGCGAAACCGAGGAGAGATTCGGAGAGAGGGTAAGAAGACACACAAAATCGACCCAAAAATCTTTGAAATCGGTGAAGGAACGAAAAATCTATGAGTTGAGTGTGGTTGTTTTTGAAACTGTCGAGGAAGAGGAAGAAGAAGAAGAGAAAGAAAGAGAAGAAAAAAGAAAAAGAGAGGATAAAGGAAAAAGAGAGAAAAAAGGAAAATAAGTAAAAAGGAAGGAGAAAGGCGGCTAGGTTTGTCTTTTTCCCTCACTCTCCCTTTTTTTTTTTTTCCTTAAAGAGTGGGTGTGGAAAAACGCGGGCTGAAATCCGTTTGAAAAACATAGAAGACTTACCTAGAGCGAGTAGGTGCTCGTGTGACCAGAGCAGATGCTCGGGTGAGACCGGCGATTTCCTCCCTTTTTTATTTTTTTATTTTTATTTTCTTATCTAAAACAAAGAAAACAAAACCAAAAATTAATAGAAAAAAGATTTAAAAAGAATTATTTACACTTACTAGTGGGTTACCTCCCACAAAGCGCTTGTTTTAAGTCGTTAGCTTGACTTGGTAGGCTGATCAGGCTAGAGGGGGTTCGGTCAGGGGAAATTCTTCCCCGTCTCCGAGTTGCATGTCAGCGAGATAAGGCTTCAGTCACTGCTCATTAACCACGAACTCCTCGCCTTTGTTGTTGAACAGAACAACCACTCCATATGGCCGAACATCCTTGATGGTAAAGGTTCAGACCATCTTGAACGTAGTTTCCGGGAAAACAGCTTCAACCGAGAATTGAAAAGCAGGACTTGGTCGTTCGGGGCGAAGTTTCGAGCCAGGATGTGCTTGTCGTGGTATGCTTTAGTCCGCTCTTTGTAGATCTTGGAGTTTTCATAGGCGAGGTGTCTAATTTCCTGAAGCTCGTGCAACTGCATCATGCGCCTTTCTGAAGCTGGTTTGATGTGGTAATTGAGAAGCTTGACTGCCCAGGCAGCTTTGAATTCTAGCTCAACAGGGAGATGACAGGCCTTGCCGTAAACAAGGTGGAAAGGAGTAGTTCCAAGTGGCGTTTTGTAGGCTGTCCTGTATGCCCATAGTGCATCGTCGAGCTTCGAAGCCCAGTCCTTCCGAGTCGTGCCTACAGTTTTTTGGAGGATGTTCTTGATCTTACGATTAGAGACCTCCACTTGACCACTGGTCTGTGGGTGATAAGGAGTGGCTACCTTGTGCTTAACACCATTCTTGCGCAGTAGAGACTCAAAGATCTTGTCGATGAAGTAAGATCCTCCATCGCTAATCACAATGCGCGGCACACCAAACCGAGGAAAGATGATGGACTTGAACATTTTTGATCACCACACGGGCGTCGTTAGTGGGACTTGCAAGAGCTTCAACCCATTTGGACACGTAGTCCACAGCTACGAGTATATACTCGTTCCGAAAAAAAGAGGGAAACGGGCCCATAAAATCGATCCCCCATACATCAAATACTTCAACTTCGAGAAGGAAGTTCTGTGGCATCTCGTTGCGCTTACTGATGTTGCCTTGTCGCTGGCATGAGTCGCACCTGGAAACAAAACGCTGAACGTCCTTAAACATGGTAGGCCACCAGTATCCTGCTTGCAGTGCTTTGGAAACTGTTTTGAAGGTGGCGTAGTGACCAGCATAAGAGGAACCGTGGCAGTGAAAAAGAATTTTTGGTATCTCTTCTTCAGTTGCGCATCTTCTGAATACTCCATCCGGGCAATGCTTGTACAAGTAAGGCTCATCCCAGAAGTAGTGACGGATGTCCTTGAGGAATTTCTTCCTGTTGTAGCCCACAAAGTTCTGCGGTTCCTGATCAGCAGCCAAGTAGTTGGGTATTTTAGCGAACCAGGGAGTGGAGCAGTGTTTGGTGTGCTCGGTTTGCACGCAGTACTCTGTTTGAGCAGGTGCTTGCTGGGTGGGAGCACATGCCTCTTCAATCTGGAAAACGCCTACAGAATAAATCTGTTCTTCAGGGAGACTGTCATTGAGAGGGGTATCTGCATCGATCCACATCCTAGACAAGTGGTCGGCAGCTCCATTGTCTATCCCCTTCTTGTCCTTAATCTCTAGATCAAATTCTTGTAGGAGAAGAATCCCTCTGAGCAGCCTTGGCTTGGCATCTTTTTGGTCAGCAAGTACTTAAGAGCCGCGTGATCTGTGTGCACGATGACCTTGGAACCAACGAGGTAAGATCGGAACTTCTCCAAAGCAAAGACGACAACTAGAAGTTCCTTCTTGGTTGTGGCGTACTTGCACTGCGCGTCATCCAGAGTCTGGCTGGCATAGTAAATGACATGGAGTTTCTTGTCCTTCCTTTGTCCGAGAACTGCTCCAATGGCGTAATCACTAGCATCTGTCATCACCTCAAAAGGAAGGCTCCNACTCCAATCCGTCGGTTGCACAATAGGTGCACTGATTAGGGCTCCCTTGATCGTGTGGAAAGCTTCGAGACATGCACCATCAAACTCGAACTTCACTTCCTTGCAGAGTAGGCGTGTAAGAGGCCTAACGATTTTGGAGAAGTCCTGAAGCGTCTGTAGAAGCCGGCATGCCCTAGGAAGCCGGCATGCCCTAGGAAGCTGCGGATTCCCTTGACTGAAGTTGGGGGTTGTAGATTCATCATGACTTCGATCTTAGCCTTGTCTACTTCGATTCCATCCTCTGAAATACGGTGCCCCAGAACAATCCCATTCTTAACCATGAAGTGGCACTTTTCCCAATTCACAACTAGGTGTTTTTCTTCGCATCGCTTAAGTACCCTGCATAGATTAGATAAACAGTCAGAGAAAGAGCTCCCATACACCGAGAAGTCGTCCATGAACACCTCTATGATGTCTTTGGTTAAATCGGTGAAGATGGACATCATGCATCGTTGGAAGGTTGCTGGGGCATTGCAAAGCCCGAATGGCATGCGCCGGTAAGCGAATGTGCCGTAAGGGCATGTGAACGTTGTCTTTTCCTGGTCGTCTGGATGAATAGATCTGAAAGAAACCTGAATAACCATCTAAAAAGCAGTAGTAGGGGTGGTTAGCAAGTCTTTCAAGCATCTGATCGATAAAAGGAAGAGGGAAATGGTCCTTTCGAATTGCAGCATTCAGTTTCCGGTAATCTATGCACATCTTATGGCCGGTACAATCCTAGTAGGTATCAGTTCATCCTTATCATTTTTAATGATAGTGATTCCTCCTTTCTTAGGCACTACATGAACAGGACTAACCCAAGTATTATCTAGAATAGCATAAATCACCCCAGCTTCTAGAAGTTTCATTATCTCCTTCTTTACAACATCTTTTAGATTTGGATTTAACCTCCTCTGATGTTCTATAGAGCTCATCGATTCATCTTCTAGATGTATCCTATACATGTAAAGATCAGGCGAAATACCAGGGATGTCAGCCAGCGAGTAGCCTATAGCCTTTCTATACTTTCTAAGTTCACATAAAAGCAAGGCTACTTCCACATTGTTCAAGTCAGCATTGATGATCACAGGGTAGGTAGAGTTTGTTCCCAGAAATGCGTACCTGAGCCCAGCTGGCAGAGTTTTAAGCTCCAGTTTAGGAGCTTTCAACTCGCTCCAAGGGCTATCGATCGGGTCAAGAGGCGGAGCAGGTGCTTGTGGGATTTGAGCGGGTACTCCAACTGTTGTGGCTGGTTTCTCCTCATGGTCGAGACTCGTGTAGGCTACCATCTGTTCCATCCTCCGGCTGGAATCTAGCATCTTTGCAAGGCTGTCTGCTTCTTCACTCATGAAACCGTGCTCTCGTTCAGCTAGGGTTAGAGCGGTTTCAAGAGGATCTGGGCAGAGAATTTCTTCAGCTGCCTCATCGTAGACGTCGTCTACACCTTCCATAATGAAGGTTTGTCCGTCCAACATGGGTTTCTTCAGCAATTTGTCCATCTCGAATGTCATTACCATGTCGCCTAGCTGAAGATCAATTACTCCATTCTGGACGTCAATTATTGCACCAGCTGTGCATAGGAATGGTCGGCCCAGAATCAGAGGGTCTTTGGGCTCCTCCTCAAGTTCCAGAACCACAAAGTCGGCAGGAATCAGTGTGTCTCCAATTCGCAC
>OVBB01001026.1:2251-16417 GCA_900406415.1 Isatis lusitanica
GATAGCATCTAGCAATAAGATTGACAACTAGAGATAGTGAACACCTCTCAACAAAAGAAAACCCTAAGCAAACAGTTAATCATAAACTACTTAGCATGTTCATACCAAACAGTGCAGCTCAAGTGATTCGGTAACATATCGGAGTTCTAAGCATGAAAAGAATTAAAGGGTGCAAAAATGGCAACATACCTGGACAAAGCTAAACCCAACAGTGAGTTTCTCTACGTTCTGCAACTTTTCTAGCATCGTTTGCAGCATCATTTGATAATCTTCCTTCGGGGGATCAACTTCAGACCAGAACCGAGGTAAGAAATAGCTAGTGTCTATGTTAGCCTCTATTAACGAGGAGACATCAGCTAAGATACATATTGTCCTCACATCTATCAATCTCAAGTAATGGATATGAGGAGCCACCATATAAAATTTTATTGGAGCGGAAAAGGTGAATGCTATTTCCAATCTTCTAAGGCGCAGCGATTCACTTAGGTCAAGACAACGAAGTACCCCACAAGAGTGCAATGTCAAGCTTTCCAGCATTGGAGAACCAGACAGAATCTTAGGAAAGGATTCACCAGAGAATACAGAATCGCTCAAAGACAGGTTTCGTAGTGATGTCCAAGAAACGGTGCATTTAGGTTTCAAATAGTTACATGCTGATGGTTCTACAATGAGTTGCTTTAGAGAAGAATTGCTGAAGAAGAAATCTGGAAAAGTGTAACAATAAAAATCAAATACCAAAGAAAGCTTCTCCACCTGGTGGGATATTGCAAACTTGATGAAGCTATCAACGTCGTGCCTCCAATCGCTGGTTTCGCTATCAACTATACGAACGTGGAGACGGAAACTCATGATTTTGGCGGCCGAGTAGCTGGTTAGGGTTTTGGCGACCGTATCAATAGACGTTTCATGACAATCAAAAGAGAGATGAGGATTCTTGCACCATACATGCCTCCATCGTCTGGACAAGATGCTGGTTTTGACGGTTAGATTGGTCGGAACAAAGGAGAGGATATGGTGGATGATATCGTCTGGTAGAGAGCTGATTGAGTCTACACCATCGAAGAGCTGGTTAGGGTTTTGTGCACCGGCATGGGAGGTGTTTTCCTCCTGCACTGGTTCTTCCATGGCCGTCAGATCTCAATCAATCTTTCATCTTTACAAAATTTGGGACTAGCCCAAGTTAATAGCGCTTGGGCATCCGGTTCGTCTTATTTGTTGGGGTTTTAATTTGTACGGGTTAGGGAAAATGTTAATTTAGATCAAGACATATGTCCTGGTATTTTTTCATAATCATAAATTGATTTAGATAATTATATAGCTTATAAAGAAAAGGCAAAAAATATATGTTTTTTATAAAAAAAAAGATCTCTAAAGTAAAAAGTAAACAGAATGTGAAAAAAAAAAAAAATCCATGATAAATTATACTATTAATAAATATTTAGCTTAAAAAAAGAGAAACTTTTAAATAGAAAATAGTAAAGTAAGGAAAATACATCAAATATATATATATATATATATAAAACTAAATTCTAGAATATAATTATCAAACCAAATGGAAATTATATAAAATCTACGCTGAACGCAACAGGTTGGAATTTTAAATTCACCAAATTTTGACATGTATAATTGTAACTTTAAATCATGATGTGTGTGGAATGGAGAGAAAAGGCGGTTCAGCCATATAGGGAGACTGCATCCTTGTCAAACCAGGCAACTTCCTCCCGGAGACCAGTCACTCCAGACGACGTACCCACTAACCAGCCTCTACCTGGAACAAGAGAAAACATCTTAGAAGAGTTACAAGAAGTCACGCTTCAATATATTAACTGTGGCGACCCAGTGGAAAGTGCTGCTCGACTCGCTAGGGTTATTGAGGGTGAAGCACAGGGAATGATGCAAAACACTGCTACTTTCCTCGCAAACAACCCTACAGAGGAGAGACACATTATCTCGGCCAACACTGCCCTGACTGCTGATAATGCCTTGGAAATTTTGGCGGACTCCACGCAAGCGACGAATCTTATTATCCCCCGCTCTCAACCACCAAAGAAAAGAAGAGGAAGACCTCCACTAAATTCTGCTGCTAGCTCCAGTTCTCTGCAAGTTACATCGGCACCTAAGAAAAGGAAAGTCCGCCAAGTCCGACAGATACAACTTTCCCCTCTCTCAAGGAAAGTACCTCTTAGACTTTCCCCACATAGACGAACACCCCGGGGGACTACTTGAGCCTCTCCTCGTGGCAATAGAAACACGACAACACCTCAGGCAGCCTCCTCGCAGGTTTCCTTGCCACCAACAATTCCTATGATCCCAGCTATAACACGAGGGGACGCGGATTTTCGGGATCCGCAAGGTCCTCTTCCTTAAACATTCTGAGCTGGAACTGTTGTGGTTTGGGAAATCCCACAACAGTTCGACGAATCCAGGAGCTTCACACTACACTCAAACCGGATATAATTTTCCTAATGGAAACCAAGAATGGAGATGAATTTGTTTTGGATAAACTTACCAGTCTGGGTATGACTTCGCATCACTTGGTATCCCCATCAAGGCCTGGAAGTGGAGGTTTAGCGCTGCTGTGGGAGACAGGTATCCATCTCTCTGTTTTAAAGTCCACCACAAACTACATTGAGGCCGAGATCACTCATAAAGGCAAGCCCTTCTTTACCACATTCCTCTACGGAGAGCCCGAACAACCGAAAAGACGAGCTCTATGGAATGAACTCTCCCTACAGCACCAACATCAGGATAAGCCGTGGTTAATCACTGGGGATTTTAACGAAATCATGGACAACAATGAAAAAAGTGGAGGACCTACAAGGGCTGAAGGTACCTTTGGAGATTTTAGATCCTTCATAGTCAGCAATGACCTCTACGATATTCGTCATTCAGGGAACAGCCTCTCTTGGCGGGGAGTGCGCAACGAACATACTGTCCATTGTCGATTGGATCGCTCAATGACTAATAGCCTGTGGGCGGAATCATTTCCCCAAAGCTACTGCTCATATCTTCGGTTTGATGGATCTGATCATCGCCCTCTACTGACCTGCTTTGATAAGTCAATCAAGAAGAGTAGAGGCTTATTTCGCTACGATAGACAGCTGAACTTAAATCCCGAAATCTCCGAACTTGTCGCTTCTACCTGGTCGTCATTTCCAGATGCAACAGTCGAACAACGGTTAACCAGATGCCGCCATGCTATTTCTACATGGAATAAAACTCATCACCAAAATAACCTCAAGGTAATCAACGAGACTAAAGTACAGCTGGAACTAGCTATGTCCTCATCTACTACAACGGAAGGCCTGATTCAGGAAATCAACAGTAAACTAAGGGAGGCCTATAGGAAGGAGGAAGCCTTCTGGCAACAAAGAAGCAGAATTCTCTGGCTCACCCTAGGAGATAAAAACTCTAAAATTTTTCACACTGTAACTCGGGGGAGATATGCTATGAACAAGTTCTCTATTCTGGAATCAACTGAAGGAACCGTTGTCTATGAAGAGGACGACATTGTTCGAGTTATAAATGAGTACTATCAAGAGTTGTTTACCTCCACGTCGACTAGAAGCTGCTCAACGGTGGAAGAATCCCTCAGACCAAAGGTGACAGAAGAAGAGAACGCGGCCTTAATTAAGCTACCGTCAAAGAAGGAGATCAAAGACGCCCTATTCTCCATTAACCCTGAGAAGGCTCCAGGGCCGGACGGCTTCTCTTCAGGTTTCTTTCAAGCAAATTGGAGCACTATAGGAGACAAGCTATGTGAAGAGATACTGGACCTGTTTACTTCAGGAGTCATCCCCTCATCTATCAATAAGACTTATGTGAGGCTTATACCAAAGATTAGCAACCCCCAGAAAGTGTCGGACTACAGACCTATAGCGTTGTGCAGTGTCTACTATAAGACCATCTCCAAACTCTTGGCTCGCCGCCTAAAACCACTGCTGCCGGGCATTATATCAGAATCTCAGTCTGCTTTCGTATCCAAACGAGCTATAGCTGACAATGTCATCATCACACATGAGACATTACACTTCCTCAAGACTTCAGAAGCCGTCAAGCATTGCTCAATGGCGGTTAAAACCGACATGAGCAAGGCTTACGACAGGCTAGAGTGGAGTTTCATAGCTTCGGTGTTGACTAGACTGGGGTTTCATCAGCACTTTACAAACCTCCTGATCCAATGCGTGTCTACGGTATCGTACTCATTCCTAATCATGGTAGTGTCCAAGGTTTGACCATGCCCCAACGCGGAATTAGACAGGGAGACCCCCTGTCTCCCTACATTTTCATCCTTTGTGGAGAAGTTTTGTCAGGATTGTGCAGCAATGCAGCGGCAAAGGGTCATCTTATGGGTATCAGAGTCTCTCGGAGAAGCCCTTGGGTTAATCATCTGCTCTTTGTAGATGATACCATGTTCTTCTGCAAAACAAGTCCAAAGTGCTGTGAGACACTTAGGAAAATCCTAAAGAAGTATGAGGAGGCTTCTGGACAGGTTATAAACACAGCAAAGTCATCTATCTCATTCTCTCGCAAAACGCCAATCCACATTAAGGAAAGAGTGAAGAATATGCTGGGTATTTCAAAGGAAGGAGGGCAGGGGAAATATCTGGGGTTACCAGAACATTTTGGAAAAAGGAAAAAGGATCTGTTCACCAAAATAGTGGATCGTATTAGGAACAAAGCAGAGAGCTGGTCTACGAAAGGATTTTCTAAAGCAGGCAAACTCGTCATGATCAAATCTGTCCTTTCAGCAATCCCAACCTATTCCATGTCTTGCTTCAAGCTTCCTATGAGTCTTTGCAAGAGAATACAATCGGCTCTGACTAGATTCTGGTGGGATTCAGGGTCAAACTTGAGAAAGATGAGCTGGATCTCCTGGAATCGAATGGCTAAACCTAAGAGACTAGGTGGACTAGGGATCAGAGAAGTGCAAACTTTCAACAATGCTCTATTAGCCAAACTAAGCTGGAGGATTCTCACAGCGCCACAAAGCCTAGTTGCTCGGATTCTCTCTACCAAGTATTGTTTTGATAAACCCTTCCTAGAAGTTACCCCCTCAACTAGTGGCTCGCATGGATGGCATGACATTCTAGTAGGGAGAGATCTATTGTTACCTCAGTTAGGGATGATTATCGGAGATGGGCAGAAAACTTCGATCTGGAACGATCCCTGGCTATCTCTTGATGCCCCTCTTCGTCCAATGGGTCCTGCAACGTTGGACACAAAAGATCTAAAAGTCTCAGACCTCTTATTGTCACCAGGAGTATGGAACAAGAGCTTAATTCAGGATGTCTTACCGGCTTACTACTCCCAAATCCTCCAACTGCGACCGAGTCTCACTGGAGGTACAGATTACATGGCCTGGCTCCCTAACCGCAACGGAATCTATACAACGAAGTCCGGGTACATCTCCACCTTACACATGGAGGAAATACAACCTCATCCCCTGAACAACCAAGAGTTTAATTGGATATCAGAGATCTGGAATGAAGCTATCTCCCCAAAGCTTAAGTTATTCCTATGGCAACTTGCACAAAATGCATTACCTACAGGAGAAAACTTACTAAGGCGGGGGCTTTTCGACTTCTCTACCTGCCCCTTCTGTGGGGATCTAGAATCGAGTGAACATCTCCTCTTCCATTGCGAACGGATACAACGGGTTTGGGCACTCGCTCCACTACGCAGTCAGATACAACCAATCAACCTCAGTGAACCCAAATCAGCAATTAAGGATGCAAGAAAATGGATTTGTCTACCTCCAATTGGGATCGTCTCCACTCCTCTCTTCCCTTGGATCTGCTGAACCATTTGGATTTCTCGTAACAAAGCTATCTTCGATGACCACCATTGGAGTCCACAGGAAATCATCTCCCGCTCAGTTCTGTCAGCCCGGGAATGGGAATCGGCTCAATCAGAGGGACAGCGATCGGGAACAACATCCTCTCCGCGCAGCAAACCATCGATCCCTCTAGATGCAGTCGTCTGCCATACTGACGCGGCATGGCAAGCCACCTCACTAAAAGCGGGTATGGCATGGACCCTGGAAACTCCAATGGGACTGGTGCAGGAATCTGAAGCGACGGAGGATAATGTTTCCTCTCCCTTGGCCGCGGAAGCTCTTGCAATTCGATCAGCCCTCTACCATGCACTAGAGATAGGTATCTCTAAAATCTACCTACAATCTGACGCTCAGGACTTGATCCTAGCTATCAATGCACAGGAGTCTCTCAAAGAAATCTCTGGGATTTTGTTTGACATTCAAGCTCTCGCCTCTCTCTTTGTTTTTTCCTGTTTCTCCTTTGTTTCCCGAGCAGATAACACAGCTGCTGATGCTCGGGCCAAAGCGGCTCTTTTTAATTCTGACCCGCCCGGTTTGGGCCTCGCTGTAATGGGGTAAAGCCCACAACTTTTAATTTAAATGAATTTGCTGTTCAAAAAAAAAAAATCATGATGTGTGTCATAAATTAACTTATGATAATGAGTATATAAAAATANGAGATCTCAATCAATCTTTCATCTTTACGAAATTTGGGACTAGCCCAAGTTAATAGCGCTTGGGCATCCGGTTCGTCTTATTTGTTGGGGTTTTAATTTGTACGGGTTAGGGAAAATGTTAATTTAAATCAAGACATATGTCCTGGTATTTTTTTCATAATCATAAATTGATTTAGATAATTATATAGCTTATAAAGAAAAGGCAAAAAATATATATATTTTTTTTTTAAAAACAGATCTCTAAAGTAAAAAGTAAACAGAATGTAAAAAAAATAAAACCCATGATAAATTATACTATTAATAAATATTTAGCTTAAAAAAAAGAGAAACTTTTAAATAGAAAATAGTAAAGTAAGGAAAATACATCAAATATAGGGACAATTTCATTATTACATTTTCTTTGATACACTTTTTCATTTTTACACTGTAAAGGAGTCCATTTTCAATTTTACAAATATATATATATATATATATATATATTATCAAACCAAATGGAAATTATATAAAATCTACGCTGAGCGCAACAGGTTGGAATTTTAAATTCACCAAATTTTGACATGTATAATTGTAACTTTAAATCATGATGTGTGTCATAAATTAACTTATGATAATGAGTATATAAAAATAATTATAGTTATTAGGCCACCTGAGTATCACATGAATAAAACAATTTAAAAAAAAAATGAAAAGTAAGAGAGAGAGTGCACAACCGGTTCTCATTTGACATGTCTTGAGAATTCTTGAGATATTATAATGACAGGTGTTGATTCATATTCAATTTAAAAAGCAAAAATAAAAGATAATTAAATAACTAGATTACAATAAAAAATATATATATATATATTTAGTTTGTTTTTTTTTATGGGAGACCCGGGAATAAAAGCTTCCCGGTAAAGAAACAAAGTAAACTACAATGGAACTAGCCGTGGGTACAAAGAGCCTATAGCATCATCCCTAAGCGACGCAGCGCAAGAGTCCGGAACTAGATCAAAAGTATGCAATCCTAAAGGTAAATTAAACGCATAGTTAGCAAGATCGTCGGCTAGATGATTTGCTTTCCTATACACGTGCGAGATACGGACTATCCAGTCCCTTCCAATAAAGCCATGGCACAAATGTACCAGGAAAGATAGCGGGTGAGAGTCTCCAATGCCCTTCGTGAGAAACTCAACAACTAGCTCTGAGTCCACTTCAAGTTCCAACCGTTCAATCCTCCTATCCCATGCAATGCAGAGGCCATAGTAGACACCCCATAGTTCAGCCAAGGAAGCAGAACAGCGGCCAATATTAAGCGAAAAACCACTCAGCCACTCTCCGTCACCATTTCGAAGCACTCCACCAGCAGATGCAAGCCCCGGGTTCCCGCGAGAGGCGCCATCAGTATTCAGTCTAGTCCAATTCGATATCGGAGCCCCCCAGCCTACCATCCTCTCCACTCTTTCACGTCTACCACCAAACGACTCCAGCCGAGCATGCGCAACAAGAACATCGTTCATTCTCTGCTTAATGAATTGAACCCTGTCTTTGCAAAGCCTGTTCGCACCAAAAATGTTGCCACATCGCCATTTCCATCCCCACCAGACTGCCACCGCAAACAGCGTAGACCACTGATTCCCAGCACTACTATCTGAGGCGCTCAAATTCTCATACATCCAAGTGAGCAAATCCTGCGAAAAGAACTCCCTCTGTCGCATGATGGGCACTATCCGACTCCAAATCCCGTACATAGCTGGACAATCTCTAAGGACATGTATGATCGTTTCGTCTGCGCTCCGGCAAACCTGACAGATTGCCGAGTCAGTCAGATGTCTCCTCTGCCTCTCCGCATTAGTCATGATTACTTTCTGACTAACTAGCCAGAGAAAGGTACGAACACGTTCAGGAGCGAGCACACGCCATATCCGATTGTAAAAGCTTTCCATATTCAACCTCAGCGTATCATCTCTGATAACCAAACGATGGGCAGACTTCACTGTAAACCTCCCATCCTTACTGCATCCCCAAGAGAGTCTATCCTTCCTGCCAGACACAGAATCAATAGTCATGGAAAGCAGCTCCAGAATTCGATCCCTCGGCAATATCTGGTCGATTCTAACCAAAACTCACGAACCTTATGCTGCGCAAACCCCTCCGGTAAAAGTCCGATAACAGAGTCCATCAATGCAGACCCCAATAACCATTTATCAGTCCAAAAGTTCACTAATCTCCCATCTCCAATAACCCACGAAATCCCTGGTATGACTACCTCGAGTAAGCTAGACCGAACACTCCTCCACAGTTGCGACGCAATTTTCCTTGGCGCAAGCCAAGAGGTATCGGGAAGCAGCCCCACCTGATACTTTTTCTGTAACAAAACAGCCCATAAGCTACTCTCGTCCTTAACTAGCCGCCATCCCAGCTTTGATATCAGGGCTAGGTTCATTTCTGTCGCCTTTCTAATACCCAGTCCCCCCTCCTGTCTCGGCATACACACTTTGTCCCAAGCAAGGAGGTGTTGTTTGCGCTTCTCATCCGTACTTCCCCAAAGAAAGTCACGAGAAATTTTGTCAAGTTTCTGCAACGTAGAGCTAGGCAAGATTAAAGTACTCATAGAATGAACTGGCAGTGAGCTCAGAACAGCCTTTGTTAGCGTCAATCTTCCCGCAAAGCTTAGCATCTTGCCTTTCCAACCTGCCAGCCTAGAGTTCGCTCTCCCCAGAATCTCCACAAACGTCTCGCTGTTCATCCTTTTTTGTAAAATTGGCATTCCCAAATACTTGCCAAAATTACAAGATGATCTGATACCACTTGCATGACTTATGCTTGCTTTCAATTCTCTCGATACATTCTCGGAAAAAAATATCTGCGACTTTTCTAGACTCACTTTCTGACAAAGGCTGCACAGAATTTCTCTAATATCTGACGGATCACACGAACCTGTGGCACAGACGCCTCTGCAAACAATATGAGATCATCCGCAAAGCATAGATGCGACAGCCTAGGCCCTCCCCGAGACAAGCGTATAGGCTTCCATGTCTTAGAAATCACTGCATTCTCAATCAAATGGCATAATCGTTCCATACATAAAACGAAGAGATATGGAGAGAGCGGATCCCCTTGCCTGAGTCCACGCAAAGGTATGAAAGCCTCCGTCATTTCCCCATTCCACAAGATTTTCATAGAAGGTCCACACACGCCCTGCATAACCCATTCAATCCATCGATTCGAGAGACCAGCAGCGATAAGTGTATCCCTTAAGAAGTCCCATCTGATCCTATCATACGCCTTCTCCAAATCCAGTTTGAGCATCATCCATCCTTTTTTGTCCTTTTTCCTGCGCATTGAATGCACTGCCTCCTGAACCACCACAATATTATCTGAGCTCAGCCGACCAGGGATAAAGCTGGCTTGAGCCGGACCTATCAGTTTTGATATCACATCTTTCAATCTTCCCACCATGGCCTTGGTAATAATCTTGAACAAGACATTGCAGAGGCTTATTGGCCGAAACTGAGTTATCCTCTCCGGTTTTCCCACCTTTGGTATGAGAACAACCAGTGCATCGTTGGTTCCAGGAGGTAACACGCCGGATTCAAAGAAATCCAAAGCAAATTTGCTAACCGACTCCCCAACCACATCCCATCCATCATGGTAAAACACAGGTTGGTATCCGTCAGGGCCTGGTGCCTTAAGCCTCCCCATCCCTCGCAAAGCCTTCTCTATTTCCTGCATCTGAAACTGGCGGTTTAAGTTCCCCTGTTCCGACTGAGAGAGAACTGGAAAACCGTTCCCTGGAAAAGGAGTCATTTCTTCCGGAACATCACTAAGCGAGTATAAGCGCTTGAAGTACGTAACAGCCAGATCCTCGAGCTCGGCATTGTCTGTAACCCACTCATCTGCATCATTCTTAAGCATATCAATTTTATTCCGGCGACGGCGAATAATAGTGGTTGTGTGGAAATACCGTGTATTCCTATCCCCCTGAGATAACAACTTCTCTCTTGATTTATGAAACCAAATCAATTCCTCCTGTTCAAGAACAACATCCAGATCTTTCAACAGTCCTGTTTCCTTCTCAATCAAAATCTCAGACGGGTTCTGTTCAATCAAGCCTTGCACCTCACCCACCTCCTTTAACAATTTATCCTTTCGATTCTGGACATCCCCGAAAACTTCCCTATTCCACTGCTTCAAAACGCGACTTAATTTATTAAGGGCGGACCTTGTATTCAAATTTCTATCCCAAGTTGTGTCTAACAAGTCTCAGAACCCTTCATGCAACAGCCAGGCAGCCTCAAACCGAAACGGACGTCGCCGAGCATTCTCCCTTCTCACTGGTTCTAGCTGCACATACAAAGGTGCATGGCCAGAAGCTAGAAAGGGCAGGTGGGTAACAGAGGCCTCCTGCCATTTCAGTCTGGCATGAGCGCAACAAAAGACTCTGTCGAGTCTTTTAGCGATCAATGTGCTTGTGGACTTCCCTCGCTTCCACGTAAATTGACTGCCCGTAAAGCCCATGTCGATAAGAGAAAGGTCGTTAACCCAATCACCAAAGGTCAAGGAGTCCTGAGACAGCCTCCCATTCCCTCCACTCCGCTCATCCAGCCTTAGTATCGTATTAAAGTCACCCCCAATCACTAACGGGTCAGTGATTAAATTCACCACAGCCTTAAGCTGATCCCACACTCCATTTCGGCGGACTGCTGTCGGTGCTGCGTAAACCACTATTACATTCAAAACCTCATCTCAGTTCCTCACAACTGCATGGATAAATTGGTTTGCAGAATTAAGGATTTCTACATCTCCAATCCCTGCTCTCCAAAGTAACCACAATCCACCACTTTGCCAAACAGCATCAACCCTGAAACTATGTTCGAAACCCAAACCCTGACAAATACGTCCCGCCATCTCTGCTCCAGCGTGGGTTTCAAAAATCGCGACCATGTCCGACACATTTTTCTTCAAGATATAGCGGATTGATCTTCTAAAGTGAGGTTTATTTGCCCCCCGGCAATTCCACATTAGAATGTTCATCATCAGAAAATATTTCAAGTTCAGAATAACCGGGGCGAAACATTAGCTTTCCTGTTCGCCGGACACCTCCTCTCTTCCAATATCCTGTCGCGGCTCCTCAACTACCAACGGGGATGCCAACGAAATTTCTCCCATCATCTCTATATGCGTATCTCTCCCACCTATCTGGGGAATTGGTGTAACCCTTTGAACAATAGCCATGCTGTTTATTTCTGCTTCTTGCGAGACCTGTTGTGGCTCTTGATTCGAAATCTCCATAGCTGTGTTTCTCTTCTGCCCGATAGGAATCGTCTCCTCCACTCTAGGTCTCTTCCCATTGGGCGAGATCTCTGTTATTCCGCACGTGGACCCAAAAATTAAACCCCTGGCGGGCTTATTCTTCCAAACTTGTTTGGGCCTTACTCTAGCATTCTTCGGCCCAGAAAGACCTCTATTTGTCTTCTCTTTGCTTTCGAAACCAGCAAACATCCCTGTCTTGTCTTTTCCCGCGTTAAACAACACTTTAGCCTGGGAAGGGTTTTTCCTCACTTGATTAAGATTCGAGATATTCTCATTCTCCTTATTCTCCTTTCCCACCAAAATCTCCTTCCTTAACTGTTTCGGGTTACTATCCTTATCCAACTCGCCGAATCTATTAGCAACCGTAGTTAAGGGAATATCTCCTCTCCGTATCAAGTCCCTTGAATTCCTCCCCAGATTACGGGATTCGGATCCTCTCGGCTCCGCTGTTGGTTTTCCGCTCCTCTTCACCGGAATAAACCCATCCGCCGTTAAGTTCCTCGCCTCCCCTGAACCCCTAGTCACTGAACCTGAGTTTTCCAGTTCAAGTCTCGCCACTGGCTCTGACACAACAGTATCTCCCTGACTCACCCGAGGACATTTAGACACAGGATGCCCATAAACACCACATCTACCACAGATGTTCATAAGTCCCTCATAAGCAACCGAATATCTTTCCCCATTGATCATCACTGTTCCCTTAAGAGGCTTCTTGAGATTGATCTCGACACAAACCCTTGCGAATCTTGCTCTCTCCAACCGCAAAGTCGTCTGATCTACCTTAATCGGCTTACCCAGACCCCTCGCAACTCTCATGAGGATCGCCTGATGATAGAAATTCACAGGAAGGTGAGCGAGACGAACCCAAACCGGCGTTGTCTCGATCTCGTCTCGGAGTGGATCAAACTCCGGAGACCATGCATGCACCATTAAATAACTCCCAAAAGCCTTCCAAGGACCACCAGTTAGGACTGTTGTGTACTCTTCCTCCTTTTCAAACCTAACCAGAAAAAACTGCCGTGGCAGGTCCATAACTGTCATCCCTCCACTCGGATTCCAAGTTTCTCTAAGCTTCCGATTTAAAGCCGGTAGAGAGACAACACGGCCTAAAACCTTAATAATCATACAGTTCTGCCATAATCCGTTCATTGCATCTAGTATTTCTCTCCCAATGGTTATTACTGGCTCTCCATCTTCCCCCTTCGGGAATTCCAAAGTCATCCCAGCATCGATCAACTCCTCTGCTATCACCTCTTCTGGTCTGGGCATCCCACCACCGTGGTGTCCACGAACCTTACTCGCCCACGAGCCTGTCACATCCGGTGGATCCCCCGGCGGCCTCCCAGGGACCCCAACGTCCTCCATACTCGCATCCTGGCCACTCTCACGGGAACCCTCGAAATCGTCTTTTGCCGTCTCCATCGTTGATCCACGGAAAATTTACAATTATCTATATTTAGTTTGTTGAGATACTCAAAAGAGCATATGATCGATTGGAATGTTAAAGAAAAGCACAACAATTGGCTTTTCAAAAAGAAAACTATAAGATTAACATATAAGAAAGAGAAATTTCTCAATTTCACACAAATTCAATAACACATTCTAAATGAATTGACTTTCTTATTAATTAACACAACTATGGTTAAAACGAATAAAATGTAAAAGGAGTTATCTTTCAATAACAATTTTTTTTTTTTTATAAACATTTTATGGAATTGTATTATCTTATGAAACTTTAACATACTCTTTCTATATTCTCATTATTTGATGATCTTTGTATAACAATGCATAATTTTTGAATTCGCTTAGTACAAGTGTAAAACGTTGCACTGATTTCAATATGAGTTTTAAAACTATAATCAAAACCAAATGGTGTCTCATCTCTCCGAGAAAATCTAGAAGTCTCTTTGAACGCTCACAACTACGAAGGTAAACTAGTGATGAATGCTTATCATGAGAAAAACATGGGGATTAGCAAGCTGATGCAATATACTTCCTGTAAAATTGCTATGAATCACACACACCCCACGTAAGTTTCCTAACTACTGTATTTCCTTTACTTTTTAATCCTAGTTCGAAAAAACGTTTTCTTCTTAATCCTTAATTGAAACAAAGGTAGATTGCGGGTCTGTTTCTTTGGTGATTTGTGTGATATTTTGTGTGATGTGAAAGAATGAAACTCAAATTCGCCGCCCACAAAGAAAAAATAGCTGCTATTATCGATTGGACACATAAATATTTGGACAAAAACAAGGAACGGTGCACGATTCTCATCATCTCAGATGACAAATATCTTATCTATGCCATCGAAAGAATCAAAAGATTAAATATGTTTTAAAGTTGTTCTTGCAATGTCCAATTTATCTATGGTATGTATAT
>OVBB01001028.1:0-16415 GCA_900406415.1 Isatis lusitanica
GCTTTGCCTTTAGATACTGAGCTGCTTTAAATTCCTTCAGACAGGACAGGCGGAGCCATTTTTGTCGGTTTGTTGAATTGGCAAGATCATAATGAACCTCCGGCTACAATAATGCTCATTTCCGATAAGGTGGAAGAAGAGATGATTTGGCCTCTTTGCAGGAGCCAACAAGAGCAAAGTGGATACAACCTTCTTCTGGGATATTCAGTTTCTATCGGAAATGCTTCGATTCTGTACACGACTGCACAGTGGGTCTGGAAAGACTTACTGGCGGCTAAGGAAGGAGAGACCAGAGGACATGTTCTTATTTATACATCATGTATTCATCCCATATGAATCACTTTACTTACACTGTCAACAACAATAACATCAACTGAACCACTTGGTATCAAAGTGTACTATCACCTTGGGAAGGCCTAATGCTACATGGAGAGCAAAAGATCCGGTAGAGTAAACCGGAACATCTTTAGGAGAAACAGCACGACCGAGCCACATGATCGACCCTTTGCCAAGTGAACTCGTTATCTGATCAAGACAGTGCAAGCTCCTTTTTCGACATACCTTCTTCCTCCGATGATGTATTTCCATCTGACTTGGATTTCTTTTTAGCTTCAAAAGAATGAGAATTGCAGAGTTAATGGCAAATGCCTTGAAACACACAAAAAAAACAGAGAGAAATCTCAAAAATCAATACAAACTCAGAAAAATTTGAAGATCTCAGCTTTGGGCTCAAAATTTGCTGGTGGTTCTGATATTCGTCGTGAGTCGTGACCCGACCCGACGGGTCGAGGTTACAAAGAGTACAGGCTCCAAGGGTTCGAGAGAACGTTGTGGATTCAAAGAATTGGGGGAACATAAGGGCTTGTTTGGCTGATACAAACGTTTGTCGTAAACTCAGCCAACAGTTCATCACCGCTGATCACTTCTTCTCCAGGCATGTTCTCTCTTTCTCTTTACTTTTAATTCTTATTCTGAACCTGAAACTTCTACTTCGTTGCATTTTGGCCCCCACATTTTCGTACAGCATTGCAAGAACTATTACAGGACTCGTCTACTCACAATGACAGTATGGTAGATAAAGAAGGGAATTTACCTGGATAGCAAGTTACCTTGTGGGGCAAATAACGATCACACCAGTCCCGAGGAGAGAAACGCTCTTTAAACAGCAACTCTACAGCCGGTATGAGGAAAGCAAGGGTTTTACCAGAACCCGTCCTGGCAGCACCAAGTACATCTTTTCCCTCCAAAAGAGGATGAATTGATCCAGCTTGAATCTAAATGATAGCGAGTGATTCAAAGTCTTAGGAACACAATTGTATTGCAAATATGGTCAAAACATCAGAAAAAGATTCAAGATTTACGTACTTGCCTCATGTGCTTGAATTCCATCGTCTTGATAGCTTCGAAAGTCTGCTCAGATAAGTCCAGCGATTCAAAAGTCTGATTAGTCATTATTCCTTTGCTCACAACTGGCAACCAATGCCGGAGGAACGATTTGAACAACCGCGAATTAAAAAATCATGCCCTTTTATTATAAATTAAAAATGATAACCAAAAGACATATGCTAAAATTAGATAATACAACTTCATAAATTGTTTATAGAAAGAAAAAAAAATTATTGAAATACAGTTCTTTTTGCATTTTTTCCTGCAAAATCGGTCATTAAACTTGAATAATCAAATTTTCAACCACAGCTGTCTCCATCGACAACAAAACCAACTCATTCAATCTCTCTTATGACATAGCAAACGGCAAGTAATAACTTAATAAATCACTGCATATACTGACATACCTTTTTACGAAAACTTGAAGATAATGATCATAATTGATGAATTTGTTGAAGGAACTAAAAAAAAGGAGTTGAATTCTCTAACTAAAAACTCTGAAGAAGGAGAAGGTGAAAGAATAATCTGTAGCAAGAGGCCAAGAGCAAGAGGAGATATTTCACTAAAGAGTCGTCCACTATTCATCTTCCTTAGGTTTAATTAAATTGTTTTCTAAAATAAGATTTAACAATTATTAAGAAGTCCTCTAACAATTATTTTATCTAAAAAACCCCAACTAATATTATTCTTACTTAAGAAGACCTACGAACTAAAGTTTATCCATATTAATATATATATATATATAACTAAATTTTTTATTATAAAATATATGTCCATAAAAAATGGCTGTCCCAAACAGCCGTTTCACTTGCTTGCCCTCTAAGCCGGCCCTGCTGACAACCACCATCTTCTTCTCTTCTTCAGCTACTTCTTCATTTGCTTCCAACTCTTCTTCTTCTTCCTCCTCTGAAGAAGATTCATCCAATGCGCCAATAACTCTTTCATTAAATTCCTGAACTTTTGGAATCAAGAGTAGAGATCTCCACTCCCAATTGGCCTTTGCGTAGGGGGCCAACTGAGACTACCACGACATACCACCAAGTGAATGTGATGTCTCTTTGTGGCCATCTGACATGCTTTTTTATAAAACATGTACTCTTAGCCTCTTAGCCTCCTTCTTCTTTATTTTTATTGTCTCTTTGATATTTAACAAAAATGCACAAATTTTGAATTTGTTTAAGATAGTCCAAAATGTTGCACCAACACTGTTAATTCCGGAACACTCATTTCCAACATCTTCTTGCCATTCGATAACTCCATCAATAATCATATAAGGTCAAGACCTTTACTATATAGCTCTCAGCCTCTAGCCACCTTGGGAGATTCAAAGTTTGAACAATACACACAGATTCTGAGGACTCCAAATTATGCAGAACAAACTCAAGTAAGAGATGCTAAAGACATTATAGATATTTTCATCGACCCATTTGATACCGGAAACTCTAAATCAGTTAGGCTCCATCAAACAGTACACCAATCATGTTCAGACCAAACATCATAAGCAGAATTTCATAATTTATGTCGAAAGTATCTAGTACGTGCAATTAATACAGTATTCTAGTTTTTTTGTATCCATATATCGTTCAATTTATATAGTATGCAATTTCCCAAATTTCAGTAAAGGCAAAATAAATATATGTAACATGCAATGAGCAATTTCCCAAAGATCAGGACTTAAGAATAATAATTTAAGTAAAAAAGGTAATCCCAAAATTGTTCTTTTTTATCCACAAATATTCAAATTAATTTTTGTCTTGCTACTAGCTTCATGCTCAGAGTCACTCTCGGTTACATCAAAAAAGATCGTTATACAGCGGGAAGTCTAATAGTTATCCATTTAGTTTGCAAGAAGGGATATATTTAATTTTAAGGGAACCACCCTCTCATGTCATCTTCGGTAATAGACACGCATGAAAACGACAGGACCATGGACCGACAAGGACACGCGGGAAGATATAATTGGATTCTAAGCAGAACAAAGCCATGCAATCTGGTCGCCGACTTAGGAGACGCCCTTAAGATAAGGAACCTGGTCGCTTTGATGTACTTGGTAGGTCGTAAGGCATGCAAGGATGAACAAAAGATAAGGAACCTTCTCACTTTCTTCATCAATCGAATATACCCATACATATCAGATATAATCTTTTACACATGTCACCTCTATCATTCTGACAAGTTAGCCATGACAAAGTTACAACCATATCATTTCTTCGTGAGCAAAAAGTTAGTAAGAACTAAGAAGTCACTGATTTATTTGGTGTGGTGTTAAATGTTTCTTGGTGGCCATGGATTGGTTCACCCACTGTAGGAAAAGTATCATGCGAGTAAGGTTCAAAATGGCAGTGGCAGCTAGATCTAGTTATAATGGTATAATCAGTCATCGAAACATGGTGGTCAAACGAAAGGCTGATCTAGTTATAGCCGAATAAAACGTGGTTATGATGCAAATGGATGGCTTAAGCCGTATGATAAGTTTGAGTACTGGTTTCATTGGTATTTCTAATTCTGGCGGGGCTAATGTAATGGGTTGTAGTTTCTTCTGGTTTGAAGTTCTATTGTCATCATTAAACCAATTAAGAATTTGTTGGGCTCTTTAAATGACACGGGCTATGGGTATTAGGATAATTTTGATTGGAGGGAGAAATTGAAATGCTTAGTGGATTTTGGACTGGAGGAAATAACCAACCCATAGGATTCACAACCTCGAAAGTGAGATCGAACTTCGAACCGACAAGAGGGAAGAGATACTCTTTCGTTATACGTTGTTTAGCTGAGCTCTATCATTGTTAATGTTACAATTTTTTTTGGCTTGATTAGAAACGGCATTGTAACCGATGTTGTACTTGCTTCAAATCAATATACAAAAAAAAAACATGATATATGATTACTTGTGCATATGGAACATTTAAATTCGATCAGCTAAAATGTTAATAGTTCGTTTTAGACTAAGTGGTTAAAGTCACACCGTTTATTTTTCGGATTCACTTTAAAATGTTTCACACTAATTAAACTGAGTACAACTTTTATAATCTAACTTTTTTACGCAGATCAATTCTCAAAAATAATGCACTAGAGTGAAAATGACAAAATAACATTTATTAAAGAGGAAAACGACTATTATACACCTTTCATATGTTTTTCTTAATTTTGTAACCCTAAATCCTAAATCCTAAAATTTAAACCCTAATTAATGATTTGTGAATTCAAACTCATTAGTGTAATACATTTAAAAATGATTAAAATGTGATATTATTGTCATTTTTCTCCTTGTGTATTATTTTGAGATAAAAACATTAAAATATGCTATCTGAGAGTATTTCTTTTTCTAGGTAAGCTTTTGAGTTGATATTATAGCTTATATTAATAGTAAAATCTTGTAGACTTTGATTTTTTTTTTTTCTTTCTTAGAAACTGTATATCCGTCTATTTCCTAGTATTTGTGATAACTGACTGGTACACAATATTAGAGTGCAATAATTTTTTTATTACTATGTGTTTTGCTTGCTAACTGCCAGTTAGAGTAATTAAGTTTTAAAAAATGTTTCCTCTGTTTTAAATAGAAAATGTAGATACATTCCCTCATGTTTTGTGATGAGGAAAAATATTTCCTCTTATTTATAGTCTTCTTTTCTTTTCTTGTTTATTTCCTCTTTTTCTTAATTACTCTAGAGGAAAGTCACAGACAACATCCACCAGAGTCAATCACACAGTCCAATAGTTTATCAACTCTGATAAAGCTCCACGTCACCGCACGTGACCCTAACATAGACTTCCGAACTCGTGTAAAAACGAAAAAGCCAACTGTAATAGTCATTTTTGCTCGGTCGTTTCTTTCTTCGTAATCCCAATTTTGCCCTTCCACAAAAGAGAGACCAAAATATTAAAAAACACTTTTTTTATATGTTGAGAGAAAGAGAGAGAGAGAGAGTGTGGAATTTTTTTTTTTTTTGTCCGTCGAAATCTGGGAATCTTCTGATACTGATTGATCGAATGCTTCTCCTATAGAGAGGAAGGAGAAGAAACACATCTCCGAAGCTCTAATGGAAAATCTCACGACTTTCCTGATCTCTGATTCTTTCTGATTGCTGATTGCTCTCGTTGATTCGTGTTGAGATTATATCTGTGAGGGAAGAGAGTGTCTGAGAGCGAGATAGTGAGAGAGGAGAAAAATGAACGGTGATGATGATGTCATAGCTTCGTCACCTTTGGATTGGAGATTCTCTCAGGTATTCGGTGAACGCAGCGCTGGTGAAGAAGTTCAAGAAGGTATGCAATCATCGATTCACTTTTGTGTATTGTTCCATGCATCTGTGCTTCTGCTTTAGCTCGCTCATTGGATCTAATCCGTCTGATTTGAGAGTAGGGTTTAATCTGTGCGTGTGGATCTGTTAGGCTTCTTGGATTGCAAGGCGGATTACGGTTAAAGTTTTGGTTTTTTCTGATCGAAATTTGTAGGTTTCTGTCTCGGCTTCCTAGATGTTTAGTGGGTTTTGTCTGGTTGTTTAGTTAGTATTCATAAGATACACAAGAGGGTTTGGTTAAGTTCTGTTTGCATGTTATATGCTCTGTGAATACATAGTTGAGTTTTACTAGGTGAGGTGAAGTTGGATGATTTTGAAGATTCATGAGCTGCAGTTGTGTTTGCATAAGCTCTTTCATTGATCACATTATGAAAATGAATCCTTTTTTATTTTTTATTATCTAAATTTGAATTGAAATTCTTAAACTGTAGCTGCTGTTTCCTCTGCAGTTGATATAATTTCAGCGATTGAGTTTGATAAATCCGGTGACCATCTTGCTACTGGGGACCGTGGGGGACGTGTTGTTCTTTTTGAGAGAACAGATTCCAAAAATGTATGCCATCGCTTTCTTGCATCACTTTATCTCCTAAATGCAAGATGAGATTGTTATGTTGTCTTGATGTTTTGCTCTATGCTGCTAATTACAGACCAGTGGATCCAGAAGAGATCTCGAAGGAACAGACTATCCACTGAGACACCCGGAGTTTCGTTATAAAACTGAGTTTCAAAGTCATGAACCTGAGGTACGTCTTTCACTTTCTTTGTTTCTTCCTACAACATAGTTTATTATACCTTGTCTTGGCTTTTCACTCGGATCCTCGTCTGCCAGTTTGATTACCTCAAGAGTTTGGAGATAGAGGAGAAAATCAACAAAATTAGATGGTCTCAAACAGCGAATGGTGCTCTTTTTCTCCTCTCAACAAATGATAAGACCATCAAGTTTTGGAAGGTGAGAGATTCCTTTATCTCGTGTGTTGGCCTCTTAGTGACATAATGATTTGATAGGAGCTGTGGTCTAGACTGCATTGTGTTTTGTCTGGGTATTTATGGTGTATTGTATAACTGTTCCTTCCATGAACATCTTTAAAATATGGGAAATTAAAATCTTCTGGGCGACGAAATTTTTGGTTGAACTTCTTTTCATATCGAAATGGGTATACATCCTGAATGTATTGATTAGATGGATATATGTTAATTCATCTGAGAGGTCAATGTATCTAGGTTTATTCTCATTAGATCTTGTTTATCAGTTACCTTTTAAGCTGAATATCTAAGCACAATTCTTTTCTATTCTTATGTGGGACTTGAACAGGTTCAAGAGAAAAAGATCAAGAAAATTTGCGACATAAATACAGATTCTTCCAGATCTCTAGGAAATGGAAGTGTTGCAAGCTCAAGTAATTCAAACAGTACAAACTCATGCCTTACTAATGGAGGATTACCTGACAAAGTAAACAACTATTTAAGTAATGACTACTCATTTCCGCCAGGAGGCATCCCATCGCTGCGATTACCTGCGGTAGTTGGCTCTGCACGACCTTTTGTTCTCTCTTAGTTGTTTGTGGTTTGGTTAGATCTAATTTCAATAAGAAGATCATCGACTTGAATGAATGATACCTAAGCACGGAACTCAAAACCTGTTAAAGCCTCGGGTTGGTGCTATTCTTTGACACACTTGCAGGGCCAAAGTTTGAGTGAGCTGATATAATATGAAGCACTGACCTGTAGTTAGCCCTCAAATAATATTATT
This sequence comes from Isatis lusitanica, assembly GCA_900406415.1. Classification (NCBI taxonomy): domain Eukaryota; kingdom Viridiplantae; phylum Streptophyta; class Magnoliopsida; order Brassicales; family Brassicaceae; genus Isatis; species Isatis lusitanica. The sequence continues at coordinate 7,438 of OVBB01001028.1, forward strand.
CACATCAATTTAGGTTTTTGGCTCTGAAGATTCAAGTACCTTGAGTTTCTTAGTGCTAGTTTCATGTGGTTTTTCCCTTTCCATGTTCTAATCTACTTTTGATTAGGAACTTCGTATTATTTCTTATGTGGAATTATTTATTTTACTCGAGTGTAAACTAATAGCTCATTTACAACCTACAGGTAACTACTAGCCCTGAGACTAGCCCCGTAGCTAGATGTCGAAGAGTGTACACTCATGCTCATGATTATCACATCAATTCAATCTCAAACAATAGGTAGGTTATCTTCCATTGGTCACATAGTTGCTTCCCTTCCTCTTACTTGCATTGATCATGTTCGTCTCTTGGTGATTTTGCTACCATTTTTCAAGTGACGGCGAGACATTTATTTCTGCTGATGATTTGCGAATAAATCTTTGGAACCTGGAGATAAGCAATCAAAGTTTTAACATTGTTGATGTCAAGCCTGCGAATATGGAAGATCTAACTGGTAAGCTGCATTTTTTCTTTTTGAAATGCTACAAAAATAACCTGTTGAGACGGGATTATGAAACTTGGTTATTACCTTTTTGTCATCTCTCTTTGATGTTCCTTCAGTGATGGACTGGTCCTTTTTGAAGCATGCAGCATCCAAATGTCATTTGGATACTATAGCCTGGTCAATAAATTGTGTTCCATTAAAATGTTAAGCTCGTGTATATTTAGTTGCATTCTTCTTGCCTTCTCTCTACCCACATGTTTGATTTGCTTATTAAGTAAAATTTTGAGCTGAGGGGGGAGTTAATTAGAGCTGCAATATTTACCCTCTTCGTTGTTGCAGAGGTGATCACATCAGCCGAATTTCATCCTACCCATTGCAATACGTTAGCGTATAGCAGTTCGAAAGGCTCAATTCGCCTGATTGATCTGCGACAATCAGCTTTATGTGACTCACATTCCAAATTGTAAGTCTTTGAGACTGGTAGACTTACTAAGGTTCTCAGTAATGGAATTTATAGAAAGGAGGATCCAGATATGTTTACATATCTGAATATTACTTTGTCAATATGTAACTGTCATCTCTCGTACCAACACAATAGGTTAAGGTGTATCATCGGAAAACACTACTTCAACTACTTTAGGAATAACGTCTGGAGTAGCACTTTCAAAATAAAGTGAATGCTCTTTAACTACTGATGTTTAGGATACCATAGTTGTATGGCAAACACAAAAGAAACCTTGTAGTGACTTGTTGCAACAACGTAAGTCTAACATTGCTTGTTTTTGCAGGTTTGAGGACACAGAGACACCAACTTCTAGATCATTTTTCACGGAGATAATTGCTTCAATTTCAGACATCAAATTCGCAAAAGGAGGAAGATATATACTTAGCCGTGACTATATGACGCTTAAGGTCCATACTTACTTCGAATTTGCCTGGTGGATTATGTCTCATTAAATCGAGACACTTGCATTTGGCGAGATTTGTTATTATTGCCATTGGTTATTTGTCATGCTATTCCAGTTATAAGTGATTGATTTCAAACTAACTATATAAGTAAAACTGAACTCATGGTTATGTTTTACATATCAGTTATGGGACATCAACATGGACTCGGGTCCAGTATCAACTTTCCAGGTCCACGAATATTTAAGACCAAAGGTCAGTTTCCTCTATTTTGAAAGAGAGAGTTGCAGCAGCAGGCTCGGTGCATAACTGATTCCTACCTTTTTGTGACAATTTTCAGCTCTGTGATTTATATGAAAACGATTCCATCTTCGATAAGTTCGAGTGTTGTCTAAGTGGGGACGGATTGCGAGTGGCTACAGGTTCTTACAGGTATGCCTGTAACATATATGATATATCGTCTTCTTTTGGTCTTGTGGTATCTATATTTCGACTTTGATACTTCTGGAACAAACATACCCTGCTTTAACTCTGTCTCCAGCAATCTCTTCCGTGTGTTTGGTGTTTCCCCGGGAAGTACTGAAACTACAACCTTGGAAGCAAGCAAAAACCCAATGAGGTAACAAACTGGTGCTAGCAACATGAATCTTTTCTCTCATATTTCCTCGTATTGATCAGATCGAATATGTCTTTAATCTTATAGGAGACAAGTCACAACTCCCGCGAGGCCATCGAGACCGTCACTAAGCAGTATAACGCGCGTGGTTAGAAGAGGTCAGTGAGTTCGATCCCTGTGTTTTTACCATAAGTCCCTCTAGGGAATTAATTGAGCATAGAGGTAAATGAATAGTTGTACGATAATTGGAAAACAGGAGCAGAGAGTCCCGGAGGCGATGGGAATGGTAATTCTTTTGACCATACATCCAAGTTGCTGCATCTCGCATGGCATCCAACAGAAAACTCGATAGCTTGCGCCGCTGCAAACAGTTTGTACATGTACTATGCCTGAGAAAACATACTCAAATGGAGAAGAAGCTTGGCTACTTGTGAAACTGAGAAGGATCAGAGATGCTTATATAACATCATCAGCATCTTCATATCACAACTGAAAACTGGCTCCTTTATATGCTCTCTTTGTTTGTATCATCCTTGACCCTTTTTTTTATTGAGGAAATGGCTGGAAATAGCAATCACTAGTAATGATTTTCTTTTCTTCATTACACAACAGCTAAAAGAAGTCCGCCATTTTCTCTTTAATTTTTTTCTTTTAGAAGCTTTTACTTGTGTTCTGTCTGGATAAGTTAAAATGTTGGACAAGAACCAGAAAAAGGGAATCCGATTAGAAGAAAAATCGTGATTGTAGTTTTCTCTCACATAACTGTTTTGTGAGAGTTGTTACTTTGGATATATTCTTGGAACTATTTTTAAGATTAAGATTTAGTTTCATATACAGTATCTCCATGTTTTACTTGTTAAAGTTTGTTTGTTAAGTTTTGGGTCAACTTTTCTTGACTTCTTGTTTGTAGTTTCTGACTTTTGAAACAAAAAAATACATTCCAACGCAGATTGATCTTATCCTACGTATTATTCCTTCTTTTGGTTTCTTATATTTCTGTCGATACACTCCTTGAAGCACAAAATCAAAGGCTCCAAATCAATTAGCAACGAGTATGTTTAACGTTTTTCTTATTACGGTATATCAAAGTGAAACTCTTTACGGTATGTGTAACTTGACAGATTTCGAAAACTTAGTAACTCGACTTAGCTACTAATTAAGTAATTAACATGTGTCTTCTCAATGTTTCTCATCACTCTCCATTCTCCAGATATGAGTTGGTTGTAAATATTCGAAAGGGCCACGTTTAATCTAAGCCGTCCAAGCGTCAAGGCGCAGCCACAAATCGTAGCCGTAGAAATGACGCGATGATGGGGAATCAAGAAGGAAGTGGAGTGTTTGTCCCACGTGTTGGCAAAACAGAACACACGAACGCCATATGGTCAGCTCTTACGGCAGCTTAACGCGACGACAATATCCTTAATCTGTTTCCCCGACACACGGACGGCTCTGATCTATTAATCCATACAGTGCGAGAATCAACGGCTGCTACTCGACTTTTGAGTGTAATGATCTCTCTCTCTCATCGAGTGCACACATACTTGCTTCACAAGAACGCTAACTTACCTATTGTCTCCTGATTCTTGAGCCAGAGTGGGTTTTAGAAATTATGGCAGTGAATGATGTGATCATTGGTTTTTCTTTATAATCTTTTTTTATGGCAGTGAATGATGCTAATCACGTCTGATTTATTGCTAATTGGATTAGCTAATTACTTATAATTTTCTTTATAGCAAAAAGAAGTTGAGGTGTACATGTAAGGCCTGTGCATGGATGAGAAAACTCATGGGACAGTCAACTGTTTTTGTTCTCTTTTGTTTGACGTCTTCTTGATTATGTTTCAATCAAGAGTTTAAGTTAAATAAGAATTCTCTTATAAGTAAAAGGTATTGAGATCGACGTGAATAAGTATAGAATTATATAGAGAAATGGTTACGTACTCTACGTTAACATATTTATAACAATATGAATACATTTTTTCCTAGATTAGTACTGATCGCCGATTTTTGTAATATTTTTGTTTTAAAGACGTTATTGATCGCCGATTTTTCAAAGGCAAAACTAAGTATTAAAACATTTTATTTTGTGTGGAAATGAGAGCAAAGACTCATTAGCAAGAGTCTCCAACGAATCCACCATAGATTAAGCGTTCCTATAGACCAAAGTGAAAATATTTAAACGTGAATGGTTCCACAAATCGGACATTTTCTGCGAGTGAAATTGCAACGATTGTAGTTAGGTAAAAATTAAGATATATGAAGACAAAACTTCAAATTTTTTTTTTTGTGAACTAGCAGTTAATAAACATTTCGACTTGCCTAAAAAAAAAGAACACTTCGACTATCCAAGATTTTGGTTTTTATTGGTTTTAATATTCTTCTCTATGAGAGTCTGAATTATAAGAAAACAAGATGATAAAATTCTCTAGATAAAGATCAGAAAATAGAAAAAAAGGAGTAGATAGACTTTTAGCCATTAAAAAGGAAAAGGCATTTGTGTTTGTTTTTGAGGTAGAGCAAAGAACATATATAAGAAAACAAAAAGATACGTAGAATCGATATTGTCTAAACATATGAAGCCAAACAACCATCTTGGCACCAAGACAGGCGTATCCAAATATGTTGGAAAAAGTTAGAGAAATACCCTCAAATACCACACTTTCATGTTTTTGTGACAAAAATACCACACCAAAGTAAAAATGACAAAATAACATTTATTTAATGGTTTCAAGATAATTAAATTAATAAATTTGGGTTCAAAAGTCATTAATTAGGGTTTAGATTTTGGGTTTTAAGGTTTATGTTTAAGGGATTGGGAAGAAACATATGAAAATAAATGTATAATAGTCTTTTTTCTCTTAAAAAAATGTCATTTTTGTCATTTTTACTTTGTTGTGGTATTTTTGTCACAAAAACATAAAAGTGTGGTATTTTTGAGAATTACCCAAAAAGTTATTACCCTCTCGATTTATACAAAACCTTTTTTAACATTATTTCCCTCTACAAATCAAATTTACAATATTTACAACTTTGAATTTTCTAGTTTTGTAGAGTTTATTTTTAATTAATTAAAAAAATACAATGTACAATAGGTTACCAATCCTGTTAATGTAGGAAATTTTTCATATTAAAAAAAATGAGCTTAAAAACTCTTTTTAATCCCTCCGACAAAATGACATCAAACAAAAACAACTCTATGATGGTATTAAAGAAGTCAACAAGTCAATGAAAAAGTTCAACACCAACGCTCTTGTCTTCTAAGTTCTAATTATGATAAAAAGTAATTACAAATTAATAATAAGTATAATCTTTTCGTAAAAATAATATAATCAAAAGGAAGAAGATTACGGAAGCACTAATCTTTTGTAATTGGGTTGCCCTATAAGACTGGTCACACACACCACAGCTCACAAAAGCTTGTCTTGTCGTTTAGACTTTAGCCTCCAACACTCTTCTCTCATTCACCTCTTCCCCCTCTCTGCTCTGCTCCACTTCTCTCTCATCTCTGTAGAGAGAGAAAGTGCTAAATTTGTCTTATTTATGCGTCAAGAATCTCTCTCTCTCTACTCTAACAATCTAAACCATCTCCAAGATTCGATCTTTTTTTCTTTTCCTTTGTCTTTTAACAGGTTTGCGTATATTGTTACCAAAAGGTTTCTACTTTTGAGGGAAACACTCTTTTTTTTCTTTTCTATCTAGGAATTTGAGAAAATCTTGCGGGAAAAGGAAAAAAGAAGTAATTTTGATTCGTGCAAAAGAAGAAATGCAGGATCCAGCAGCTTATTACCAGTCGATGATGGCGAAACAGCATCACCAGCAGCAGCAACAACAACAACCGCAGTTTCCGGAGCAAGAACAGCTAAAGTGTCCTCGCTGCGACTCACCAAACACGAAATTCTGTTACTACAACAACTACAACCTGTCGCAGCCTCGTCACTTCTGCAAAAGCTGCCGTCGTTACTGGACCAAAGGCGGAGCTCTACGTAACGTTCCCGTCGGGGGCGGCTCTCGCAAGAACGCTAAACGATCGACCTCTTCGTCTTCTCCTTCCAACGCCCTCAAGAAGAAGACCAAAAACCCGGATCCGGATCCTAACTTGCAGAGCGGGACCAACACGGATACGGATCCGACCCGGATGCTCTACGGGTTTCCGATCGGTGACCAAGACGTGAAAGGTATGGAGATGGGTGGTGGGAGTTTTAGCTCGTTGCTGGCGTCGAATATGCAGCTGGGTCTTGGTGGGATCATACTAGACGGGTCGGGTTGGGATCCGGGTATGGGTTTGGGTATGGGTTTGAGGAGGAGCGAAGCGAGTAACGGAGGTGGTGGTAACCCCTGGACCGATCTGGCTATGAACAGAGTGGAGAAAAACTGAAGAGGATGAATAAGACAGAGTCACAGAGAGGGGTATTTTGGTCAATTAATATGAAACTGATTTTAGGTGACTTGAGTCATCACGTAGACAATGAACAGTTTCGATGTTATGTCATTTTGGTAATATATATTCCTTCCTAATACTCCTTTTTTGTTCCTAATTTATAAATCGGTTTGTTAAAAATATTATTAGTCTTATGCAATTTTCAGTTTATTTCCTGCGTCCTCATTTGAAATTCTCTATTTTTTTTTTTTACCATATTTTTTTATAAAAATGCATTAGTCAGAAACAAGAAATGTAAGTATAATTGTGTGAAAAGACTTGCATTCTAGAACAAGACTGACGTGGAATGAATTTTTGGCCACTGCATTATTATTATTTTCAAGTTGAACTGTGAGGTATTTCGCCGACGATTCCATATGTCACTATTAATTGTTGATAAGTAAGTTTGTAAACTAATAAATAAACTGAAACCCTTTTACATTACATATGCATGCGCAGAATAGGTTCGTATAACCGAATATTGGAATATAATAATTGTGCATGAACCGACATAGATCAGCAACATTCTTACGGCATGTGACCTTCGTTCGTATTTTTAATCATGCATTTTTAGTTACTTTTAAGACCCTAAGTTCTAGAACCATGATTTTGACTCGCTACTAGTAGTCGCCGGCTTTTCTTGAATTAGTTGGCGTTTATGATCATGTCATAAAAGTTTGATCTGCTCAGTTATTTGGAAGAAGATGAAAGTGTATGTCGTTAAGAAATACTGTTAGTAACAAATTTTATAGAAATATTTAAGACACCTTTTAAAGAAGTGGAAAAAAATAGTCACTCCGGCCGCAATATTTTAATTCGTAAAAGCTTACTATTATGTTTTGTATTAAATCGTTGGTCTTCTAATTATACTTGGAACAGCCTTTTGTTATTTACTTACTAACAAGTTCCTTTATCATTAAAGTCAGTAAACAAAAAAAAACAATCGTAATGACATTTACAAATCAGGAGTGGTTAATGCTATGGTCTTTGAAGAACATCAAAGTGGCTATAGTCCACATCACAATATTTTAGGTGATTATCAAAGCTAGTTGTGTTCAAGCTGAAATTTTTTGAGTTGGTTCCATCGGAGGCCGGTAATTTCCGAATTTGTATTGAGAGTATTTAGATAAATGACTGATGCATAGAATAAGATAAGTGGTTCACTTTTTTGTAGAACGACACTTTGGATTCGAGTGTGAGACTAACTGTATATATGCACGACTGTTGTTCTACACTGGATTAAATGTAAACACCAACATTGTACATTATGTACTGATTGATTGCGTTTTCTCATCATATTAGTTGATTTCATGTAACACATCTTGTTATTAATACGCCTAAGTTCTCAAAATGCTATTGACAATTATGCAATGCACCTCATTGATCTAATTCATTTCTATAAGAAAATGAATTATTTTACCTCATCAACCTTTTGGATTTTAGTGGTTCGATAAATTTGTTTTGGAAATGGGAAGATAGATATACGAGAGATCCAATGCAGTTACAAAATTTTGGTCTTCCTATTTGAGATATTTTGTATTTGACCGGGGGGACAAATCACAACAAGTTGCATTTTTTTCCCGTTAGTTATTTTTTCGTTTTGTTTTGCCTTTTGCTTTTTTTTTTGGGATAAAATTTGAGTTTAACAATTTTGTTTCTTTTTCCTTTTAAAATTGTTGAATTGCATCACAGGCGTGATTGCATGCAATGTCCAATCAGAGTCTACGATGAAATGCACCAAGGCATGATTCGCTTACCATGTCCAATCAAACATTCAAACTCTAATAAGACTAAAACTTAGGCGCTGATTAGTTAGGTTTAAGACGTCCAATCAAACTCTTAAGATTAAAAGAGTAGTTATTTTTCTTCAATATAAAAACACATGAATGATACTAGAATATTATATGTTGAAATTAGAAAAGTCAAATTCCATATTTTCAAACAAACATTATGGAATAGGAAAGACCAAAATACTAATCTAGTGCCTACATGTAATAAAAGATGTAGATGGCTCTACCCATACCATGAAACAAGTTTTGAATAGAGATTATTTTTTTAATGATAACGAAATAATAATTAAAAACAAAGTCAAAATGAAAAGGGCTGGCAAATTAAATGGTGGTCCATGTGGCTATAGATACTAGATAGCGCTTAGATACCGAATTTTGCTAACGGTCCACTTCTTAGAAACTAATTAGGGCAAAAAAATGAAATGAGGAATTAATATTAGTTTAAAGTTGAATTGACAGTGTTTAACTAATTGTGTTAAGCTATCATTTCTGAAATTCCTCTTGTGATAGGCTCACTGTTTCTTAACTTGGATGACTGTTTTTGGTAAATGGTCCACTTTTGAATTAACCAAACTTCACATGTCTTGTGGGGGCTGTTTTGCTCAATTCATGTTCTGCTTATTATACAATTGTTTGTGAAACTTTTGGTTAATATTGTTAATGAGAAAAAATAGGAAGGTAATTTACTTTTTTTTTTGTGTGGGTAGTAATCATAGTATATTGGGGAAATTGCTGATTTTAGACCTTTTTTTGATCTTGGATGCAAAT
>OVBB01001031.1:0-16381 GCA_900406415.1 Isatis lusitanica
GATAAGTTCACAAAATCCCTAAACCAAATTTCTTTGCGAATATGTATTTTGATCATCTAAGATTATTTTCAGAAAATCAATAACACTTTCGTGTCTACTAATTATCCTATGATCAAAATTCCGGGTGATCAATCCAGAACTAGCATTAGAATCATTCGAGATGAAGAAACCATATAATTACTCTAACAATTCTATACAATTCAACAATTCATTATCGTCCTAGAAAAACCCTAAATCTAACAAGTAGATTACTCATACATGGTTGATGAAACACAAATTATAATCTGAATAAATTGCATTAAGATATTGAAAAGAGTATTAAGGGAGTTCGAAATCTCTCTCTAACAAAGTGAGTTCTGATTTGTCTCTCCAAAGCTCTCTTGCAAAAATCCCAAAGCACAAAGTAAAAACTAAGATAAGTCTCATAAAAGACTTTTAAAAACAAATATAGCCTAAAACACGAAAAGGACTTGTTTTGCAAATATGTTAAACTTCTGGGCAATTTCTTTTCTTAAAAACTCGGCAGAATGTACAATCCCGATCGGTGTCGATCGACCCTCAGGAGTGGTGTCGATCGACACCAGGCTTGAAAATAGGCTCCGAGTTGCTCCTTTCAGATGCTTCAAAACAATTGCTCCAAAATGTCACAATATCTTCAATCAAGCCTGAAATGTTCCTAAACGTGCAAAAGACTCGAAAAGACTCCAAAGACACATAAAAGACTCTATCAACTCCCCTAGACTTAGCTTTTGCTGGCCCTCAAGCAAAACAGAAGACTAAACTGTGAAAGAGGTTTGAGAACATAGGAACTCACTTATTTTTTTAGAACATTGAATCAACCAACACCAGAGTAAAGCCACATCAAACAGTACTAACTTAAGTTAAGACCTCTAGTAATTTTCCGCAGACTTACTAACCATCCAGATTCCAAACCACAACCCATAAGAGTAATCTAAAATCCCCATTACTGACCTTATTAAGTTTTGAGTGCTCTCTCATCGAGGGAGTATCGATCTAAGGACACATGAACTCTTTTTCACCCAAGTACTGATTTATTGAACAATCTGCTTCTAGTTTCCTTTCCTTCTCTTTTCTCGCTTCCAATCAGTCGATTTTTCCCTACTAGGGTATCAATTTATTTTTTTATTGACTGATTGTTCTCTTTTTTTTTAGACAAGTTTCCAATGATTCAACTTCTCAGATCACTTCTTTTTCTAAGCTATAACTTTTTTTCATTCCTTTTTCTATTTTTTTAGAGACGCTGAAGGGAAGAGAGAGGGAAACCATAATCACAAACTAATCCTATCAGTCCTAAGCAAGGAATCAAATTCTAAGTATACGAAGCCCTAAGATGAGAAAAATTAAGTTCATTATTTCTAGGTTAGCTCTGGATCATCTAGATACTCAAACAGTATGCGGATAATGGAAGTTTAATTTACCTTTGAAATTTCCTTTTGATAGAATCTGCTGTCAATGGCTGTAGGAATGGTCACTAAAGAGGTAGCTAAAACATTTTGTTCCAAGTAAAGTTCATTGTTCCCAACTAAATTTTGACTCAATAAAAAAAAAATTTTGACACAAAAGACTCTCAAAAGAAAAAGAAGATAAAGTTAGTAACAACCTCCCGCAGACTTGAGTAACACTGTCCCGAGTGTTGACAGACCTGAGTTTGGTAAAAAGAAAGCAAATGGAACAATGTTAGAGTTAAAATTATGGTCGCTTACCTGCAGTCGCGAAGGGTGTCAATCGACACTCACTTGGTGTCGATCGACACCTAGTCCTAATTCAGACAATGAATTTGTTGAACTTGTGTTTTATCCAAAATTTTGAAATCCAAAACGTGATACCTATGGTCAGCACTGTTAGAACACCAAAAACACAAGTTAGGATGATAATCAAGCATACCATAAACTCATAATCCATCAAAGTTCAAATCAGAAGAACAAATAACAAACTGACTCAAAGGAAACAGAAAAACTGACTCAAATGCAAGCAAAAAAAAATAAGGGAAAGGAAATGATAGAAAGATAAACCGTAGAGGAACTAATCCTCATCAGACTCAGCGGCAGGAGCTTTGTGGTGAGGGTGAGCGAGATCGGTGGCGACGAACAGGTGAAGTAGCCTGAACACATCTGTAGCGGTTACGGGTCATAAATGACCACATGGTCTAAACAGCCTCGATCATGTATCGCTGGAATATCGTTGTGTCTGCAGGAACAGTAGGTGGAGGAGGTAGGGATGGAAAAGGGAGATCGCCAGCAGAATCCGGTACGACATCATCCTCAGCGGAGGTAGCGGCAGTAGTAGAAGAAGCGCCTCTTCGTCTGCGAGAAGTTGGGGCAGCTCGTATCTCAGTGTGAGCAGGTCGAAAGCGAAGCTGCTCGGGGTCGTCTTTAATCCTAGTGAGAGGGCACTGAGGTAGCTGAATCAAGTGTGTCTCTTGACTGTCCTTATAGGAACACTGCCAGTCACTCTTCAGCCAGTGAGCGCTCTTCAGGTGGTCCTCATCCATACGAGACCGCTGAGTGAGAACTGTGAAGCCATCCGTCGAGATCCCGAGATGTCGGAAGATGGGAGTAAGGAGACTCCCAATGCTCTCGGTCTTCGTAGCAGTGCTGGAGAAAGGCTTGGTCTTCAAGAAAACCAAGTGGTGGGCGAAGATAGCGGCCCAGATAACATCGGACTCGGGAAGAGGGCTGGCGAGCTCATAGGCTATGACATCTCAAAGGCCGTAATAAAGGAGGATGAGCTCAGATAGCTGCATCTTACCAGGCTCCATCTTACACAAGATCGTGTTTGCAATGATGCGAGCAACGTAGTGCAGGACGGGATGAAGAATGTCGGACTGAGATGACAACTTCAAATTGTATGTAACGTGTCCGAAGTATGACCAAAAAGCCTGAACCTCAGAGAAATGCTTAGGAAGGACAGCGCGGCCGAGTCTCGAATCGAACCCATAGATGGCACATAGATCTGGCAGAGAGATACGGTAGCGCACTCCTCCAATGAAGAATGTGAGAATGCCAAACCGGACACCCTTGACGATCTCGTTCGGGTAGTAGACCCGAATTGTTGCTAAAAGCTGTTGTACGAGGTCGGGGTCACAGTCATGCTGCTGTGTCACCATCGTGCCCAATCTCATCTCGCGAAGCAATCAGAGAACGTCATCCTTGATCCCCATCCGCCGTAAAGTAGCTGAATCTGGGTAACGTGTGGGACAGATGTCTACGTGGATCTATGCGTTGTAAAACAACGTGTCATACTCATCCCAATTCTCTGCTGTCGGCCGAGAGAGACATGCTTGCGACGTAGCAATCTTCTTGCTTGATTCCTGCCAAACAGGAGCAGGAGTGATCTGTTCTCCTTCTCGCCTGGGCCATGGATGAGTTGGTGCAGGAGGATCAGAGGAAGTAGAAACACTATGGGGGTGTATTGGATTAGAGGTTTTAGAAGGTTTTAGGAGGTTTTAAATTTGGTGGGATTTGAATGAGATATGAGGATTTTTGGGGGATTTGGGTAGAATTAAAAAGAAAAAGAAAAAAATCCATTGGTGATTTGAGAATCTTTGGATAGGTATTTCTTATAATTTTTAGAATTATTTAGGTGATTTGAGGATCATTTTATTTTAATGATGAAATGATAATGTGATTACCTGCTACATCCACGGTAGATAGAGAGGTCATTGAGAGCACTCAAAGCAACATCACCAGTGACTGTAATCAAGACTAAAGACGAGGCCGAGAAAGTGTGCCGCCATTTTCGTTACGTAGAACCAAAACGAGGCCGAGAAAGCGTACAGTATCTCAGATGCTCGACGATGGGTCTATACGAAAACGTGGTTGTAATCTATACGAAAGCCTACACTTCAAAGCTAAAGTATCTTAGATGCTCGACGATCAAAAGAATTTCGGTTCGAAGGATTTGGTCTGTACGTGTGTGTGAGAGAGAATGATTACTTTATCTATAATCTTTATCCAATAGAGAGATATGTAAAGCTCTCTGTTACAAACTCACTGTTGTACACAAGCTATTACTTCAATTTACAAGTACATGGTAAACTGGTAAAAGCTTTTTTTTTTTGCTAAGCTGTGAATCTCAATATATCATTACTAGAATGAAAAGTTAGGATTTACATAGTTAAAACCTATAAGATTGATTCCTAGGCAAAAAAATAAAACATGGAATCAATATAGAAGCAAGATTTGGTTGATCATTTGGTCACTGCAGCCACAGCTGCATGAGATTTCTCAATCGTTTTCTATGTCTCTTCGCAGTAATCGTGTTACGGAAAGACAGCAATAGTACCAAAAGAGTTCCACAAGAGAGGCGCCAAATCCTGAAAGAGTTCTCTTTTCTACAAACAACAACAACAAGTGGGAGAAACAAACTAATTCAGATACTATATTCGCTCATTTCAATTTTTATTTCATAGAGAATTTCCTCAAATTGGTATAACTAGAAACCTAGCTCTTATTCTTCAATCAGACCCACAGAAAAAAAAACGGCAAACCTCGAAGTAAGCAATGTGAGATTAGTAGGAGGAACCTTGAAAGGCTCGAGAAGAGCATTCTCTCCGAGTTCAGAAACCAACTGTTCTGCGGAACCAAATTCCGATATTTGTTGGCCGAGCTCCGAAGATGAACCAACGTGCTGGGACCACCGAAAGGTTTGCCCATGGATTAATTTTTTTTTGTGCAGGAAATCGGGTTAGAGAAGAAGAAAAGAGGAAGAGGGAAAATCCTGTCTTGAGAAGAAGAAAAAGAGAAAGGGAAAAATGGTGTTTTTTAAACGTTTTTTTTCTTATGAAACTCTCCCCAAATACCATCCTATAGGTTAGTATTCTATAAAAACTATTTTTACACTAAAAACAGGTGTAAAGTCTCCTAAATGGTGAAACACCAATTTTTAAACAAATTCTTGTTTAGCTTTCAATAACAGTAGATTTGATATAAGATTTAAAACTTGTTAATTGAATAACAGGATGTTTCAGGTGATTTTAAAATGATCTTATATGAATTCCATGTTCAATAACACAAGATTTAGAAAGAGATTTTAAAACTATCAATTGAATAACAGGAGATTTTAAAATAATTCCAAAACTTCCTAAAACTCCCAATCCAATACAAGAAAACATGGATTTCACGACTAAATTTTGCGACTAAATATGTAGTCGTAAAATTAAGTGACTATTTTGCGACTATGTAGCAACCAAATAATATTTTCAAAAAAATATAGTCGCAAAATTGTCGCACTTTTAGGACTAATTTGCGACTAAAATGTTGTCGCGAAAGTTTAGTCGCAAAATGGTGGCAAAATTTGCTACTAATACACGACTTTTTCATCGAGTCGCAAACTTGTCGTACTATAGCCGCAACACTTAAAATCACATTAAATACCAAATTTCAATTCAAAACCAAAACAAAAACTATGTTTTATTAACCAAAATGAGAATCAAAATTTTAATCTTTGATTGAATTCATTTCCAAAACTTGAACCAGAATTTACAACCAATTTTTAATTTCCCAAAACCAAAACCCAACCACAAAATCCCAAACTTAAGTTAAAAAAAAAAGTTATTAAAAACAAAATAAAAAAACACTCACTAACCCTCGACACTTATCCTATTATTTTCTTCTTGATTCAGAATCCCTAATCTCTGTCTCTCTCATTTTCGAAACCTCAATCCCTTAATCGTTACATATGCGGAAAATAGGAAGCGGCAGAGGCGGTGTTCCAAAACGCGTCTCTCCCAACTTCTCTCAGAGACGAACCCAACCTTCGGTAACCATGCGGTCGAGACCTCCCAATCCTCTACCAAGCCAATATAACTTCACGCCATCATCCCAGCCTCCAGTAACGTAGATGCCACAACTTGCAGTAACGCAAAAGCCCCAACCTCGGCAAACCCTAAACCCCAAGCTCAACCACATTTCCGAGACTTTCCTCCGCCCATACAACTTTTCCAAAATTCGACACCAAAACGGCGTGAAATCGGAAGCTCCTCTTCATCACTTCAAAATCAGATCTCTCCTTCGCCTCCACTTCAGAACTCTCCACTGCCTCCACTTCAGAACTCTCCGGCGTCTCCACATCAGATCTTTTTTCTCTCATGATATATGTATCACATATTATTTTGTTTCTTCTGAAAATGATTATTTGTTTGCTTCTAAGTATCTGGTTTCTTTACTTGATTCCATTTATTCACTTGTTTGCTTACTATTAACATATTTTTTCTTTGTTTGTAGGTTTAAACGAGACAAAAGAGCTTTGGTCCGGAAAATAAAGTCTTCAAAAACAAATTTGATGGTCTTTCTCTACTCTAAGTTTTTTATATATGGTTGCTTATATTGTTTTCACTAATCAATCTCATGTCTTATGATTGTAGAAAACCCACACGTGCGATACTTTAATCTCAGGAACAGTTCAAATGCATTTTGAGACCATATGTAAACGAAGGATGAAAGGCATGGTTAGCACCATCCGCACTTCCCGAATACGTCCTACCTGGATTAACCCTACACTCTGGAAACATATGACAGCCTATTAGGACACAGACGAAGCAAAACAAAAGAGCAAGACGTATTCTAAAGCTCGTACGTCTGAGCGTAAAGGTCTTGGTCCTCAGATACACTTATCAGGCCAGAAGTCTTATTTACAAATCCAACAGGAAATGGTAAGTTACATTTACATAATTACACTTTCTATTTCTTTAACCTCTGTATATTTAAAGTCTCTTCATTTTGTAATATTCAGGAAAAGGAGTTGCAAAGACCCGTTAGTATTGGTGAGGTTTTTATCAGTACTCATACAAAACCGGATGAGACGTTTGTCGATATAAAGGCCAAGAAAATTGCTGAAAATTATAAGGCAAATGTCAATGCTAAGTTGTCCGAGCTTCAGGCAGATAATTCAGGGACTTTGAATGGTGATCCTCAACCTTGGGAGCTTTCCACAGATGAGTTAAACGAGCTGTTTATGATGGTAAAGTTACATTCATCACTAAGAAGTCCAAATTTACATTCTATGTTATTTACACATTGTTTTCTTTTGGTAGTCTACTAATAGGGATGCAAGAGGACGTCCATATGGCTTTGGAAGCTTGGATAATGATCATGTCAATGGCAAGCATAAGCATTCAGGCTGTTGTTCATCCTTTGTGGCACTGCAACAAGAACTAAAAGAGGCTAAACGTCAGATAGAGGAACAATTTGCTGCTAATTTGTGGAATGCGGCTGACCAACAAAGCAAGAACGAACACTACTCATTGATGGGGAAATTCTTGACTGTAACTAATCCAACATTTGTAGAGTTCATGGCTTCTCAACCGGCTCCATCAAGTGCAGGTTCGGCCCCAAACATAACTCCCTCTTAGGTTCCTTANAGCATTTGTAGAGTTCATGGCTTCTCAACCGGCTCCATCAAGTGCAGGTTCGGCCCCAAACATTACTCCCTCTTAGGTTCCTTATTAATCTACTGCCCTTGTAATCAAACTGGCCTTCTAATCAATCAAACTTAGTCTTGTAATCAAACGTTGATCTTTTTTGGTAACTCCATTGTTGGAGTTTTGTTTACAAGCTTTTTTNTTTTGGGTAACTCCATTGTTAGGGGTTTTGTTTGTAAACGAATTGATCAAATGTTTATTACAATATGAATGTATAATTTTGCGTTTTAGATATTTGTCATTGAAAATAGCATTATAAACAGAGATTTGAGTGACAAAACAAATATATAATGCAAATGTTAATGATTAAAACAGTCATATATTTGTCACTAAATTGGCGTAAGATAGTCACAAATTAGTCATGCAAAAATTATTATTTTTTCTCTCGATTATATGCTTAGTCGCAAAACAGCCGTTAAATTGGTGAACGTTGTCGCTATATAGTCGGAAAATTGATGTTAAACGGTCAACAAAATGTCACAAATTAGTCACATAGTGGTCCTATATTAGTTGCAAAGTCGTCACATATATCTGCAACCAATTTCCGATTAATTACTGACCACATATGGAACAGACGGTTTAGACGCAAAGTAGTCGTAAATTTGCAACTATTTCGCGACTACAGGGATTTGCGACGAGAGATCGGCAACTGTCACAATTAGTCGCTAATTGGTCATATATATGAATTTTGCCACTGATAAGTGACTATTATTGCAGTCAGTAACTGACTGTTTTCTTGTAGTGCATGACACTGAGGCTGTTGAAAACACAAGGGATATCGCTGCTGAAAAAATGGCTGTTGCAGAAACTGCTAATCTCGTAACAAATGATGTCACGGTTGAATCTACTGATTTGGAGAAAGCCGCAACTCAATCCAAAGAAGAAACCATTCTCTGTCAATCACTTCCTTTTGAATCAAAGGATAATCACAAGGTCCTCAACTCAAATGTTCAGAAGCACAAGGTTGGAGGGCCAAGTGGTATGAACAAAAAAGCACCTAAACGAAAACTCTGATGTCTGGGTTCTTCTGGAACATTAGAGGTTTCAATCAACCTCGCAAGCATAAAGTAGTTACAGATTGGATTCGAAAAAATTATATGCAATTTGGATGCCTGTTGGAAACTCGTGTTCAGGAAAACGCTTCTCTGCGAATAGCTTCCTCTGTTTTTCGTGGGTGGTCTTTCGTCTCCAATTACGAGCACAATCGACTAGGTCGAATTTGGGTCACATGGAGTCCTTCTACTAGAGTAACTCCCTGTTTCAAGAGCGGCCAAATGATCACTGTTGCAATCCTCTTAGAAGGTATGGATGAGGAGTTTTGGTGTTCTTTTGTTTATGCCTCAAATTTTTCCAGAAGAGAGAAGGGAAATGTGGGAAGATTTGAGGAACCATCATCATTCGCCGATGTTTAGAAATAAACCTTGGATTATTTTCGGTGATTTTAATGAGATCCTAGATCCTGAGGAGCATTCAGAAGTAGCCACCCCCAAGCTCTTCGGGGATGCGTGATTTTCAAAATGTTGTCCAACATTGCTCTCTGTTGGATATGAGCTATCATGGACCGCTTTTTACTTGGAGTAACAAGCAAGAGGAAGGTTTAGTTTGTAAGAAACTTGACAGATCATTGATGAATACGAGTTGGCTCAATGCGTTTCCACAGGCTTACAGCGTTTTTGAATCCGGAGGCTGCTCTGATCATCTCCGCTGTCGTATCAGAATTCAAGCGGAGTCACTGAAACTGTGTCGTCCTTTCAAGTTTATAAACGCAGTTGCAGATTTTCCTGAGTTCCTTCCCGCGGTAAAGTCGTACTGGGATAACACAGAGACTCTCTTCAACTCTACATCAGCTCTGTTCAGATTATCCAAAAAGTTAAAAGGCTTGAAACAAATAATCCGAAAACCTAAGCAGGGAAAAGGTGGGAGACATCACAAGAAAAACGAAACAAGCCTATGATCATCTATGTGAGTTGCAAACAAAAACCCTCCTGGCTCCTAATCCGGTTGCGCAGCAGGAGGAGGGAAGAGCTTATGATCGATGGTCTCTGTTGTCACAGATTGAAGAAAAGGTTTTGAGTCAAAAGGCTAAGCTACACTGGTTGGACATTGGAGATGGAAACAACAAGCAATATCATAATGCAGTAAGGGTCCGAATAGTTCGCAACTCTATCAGGGAAATTAAAAGAGCTGATGGTACAGTAGCAGAAACACAAGATGAGATCAAAACATAAGCTGTGGAATACTTCCAGGTTGGCTCATCAACCTGAAAACTATCAAGGTATAGCCGTGGAGGAACTAAGAAGTATCTTGGGATTTGCCTGCGATGAGACGGATTGCTCAATGCTGATTCAAGTGGACTCTGAAGATGAGATCAAGAAAGTCCTATTCTCTATGGCAAAGCATAAATCACCAGGCCCTGATGGTTATATGACTGAGTTCTTTAAAGCTGCTTGGCCAGTGATAGGCAAAGATTTCACGGTGGCAATTCAATCTTTCTTTGACAAAGGTTTTTACCAAAAGGAATTAACTCTACCATCTTAGCTCTTATCCCTAAGAAGGAGGAAGCGTCGCAAATGAGAGACTATCGTCCAATATCCTGCTACAATGTTCTCTATAAAGTTATCTCCAAGATTTTATCAAACCGCCTCAAGAGAATCCTCCCAAAGTTCATCTCCCCAAATCAATCTGCATTTGTTAAGGACAGACTTCTTATGGAAAATGTGTTGCTTGCGTCTGAGTTGGTTAAAAGCTATCACAAATCCACCATATCCCCTCTCGTTGTGCTATAAAAATAGGCATTGCCAAAGCATTCGACTCTGTGCAATGGCCTTTCCTTCTCTCCACTCTGTCGGCTATAGGTTTACCAGAAAAGTTTATTTTGTGGATTCAGTGCTGTGTTACTATGGCATCATTCTCAGTGCAAGTCAATGGAGAACTGGCAGGATATTTTAATAGTAAGAGAGGCTTAAGGCAGGGATGTTCCTTATCCCCATACCTGTTTGTGATCTGTATGCAAGTGCTTTCTCGGAATCTGGATAATGCTGCAGTCAATCGTGTTTTTGGCTATCACCCCTACTGTAGTGCTATAAACCTAACTCACTTATGTTTTGCGGACGACATGCTAGTCTTCTTTGATGGCAAGAAGCGATCGATAGAGGGCATCCTCAAGTTACTTCAGAAATTTGGGGAAGTCTCTGGACTCAACATAAGTTTGGAGAAATCAACGTTGTATATGGCTGGGGTAAATGAAGAAGAGAGAGGCTCTATTCTTACTGATTTTCCTTTCGAATCAAGATCCCTTCCTGTGCGCTATCTCGGACTGCCTTTGATGACAAAACAAATGAGAACATCAGATTACTCTCCTTTGATTGATAAGATCAAATCTCGCATCAGTTCCTGGACTGTTCGACATCTCTCCTTTATGGGTCGTCTACAACTTATCAGTTCAGTTATTCAGAGCTTAACAAACTTCTGGCTCTCTGCTTTTAGATTGCCAAAAGTATGTATACAGGAGATCGATCGATTGTGTGCAGCTTTTCTATGGTCAGGACCTGAGCTAAATTCTCATAAAGCGAAGGTAACATGGAACGAGGTTTGTAGACCAAAAACAGAAGGGGGCCTGGGACTGAGATCGATCACGGAGGCAAACAAGGTTTCGTGTTTAAAACTCATATGGCGTATATTCAGCTCACAAACGTCATTGTGGGTGAGGTGGATTAACCGATATTTAATCAAAAAAACACTCTATGTGGTCTGTAGCTGAATCTACCACTATGGGCTCTTGGATGTGGAAAAAACTTCTAAAGTACAGAGACTTGGCTTTCCCTTACACTAAGGTGGAAATTAAGAATGGTGAAACTACATCGTTTTGGTATGATGCTTGGTCTCCAATGGGCAGAATGTTGGAAATCACTGGTATCCGAGGAGCTGCAGATCTGGGGATTCCTCTCACTGCAACAGTCTGTGAAGCGGTGAGGCATAGAGGTCTCGACGACATAGAAGAGACGTTTTGAATATGGTTGAGGCAGAAATAAACAGAGTTCAGGAAAATGGTTTATCTGCTGCGAATGATGTCAAACTGTGGCGGGCAGGAGGTGACAAATTCACAGTGAAGTTCAGCACTAGAGAAACAGTAAAGGCCTTACGTATACCTCAACCAACTGTCAACTGGCATGCTGGTATATGGTTCGTAAATGCTACTCCGAAATACTCATTTGTAACTTGGCTTGCTCAACAGAATCGGCTTGCAACAGGCGACCGTATTCGGTTATGGAACCCAAACGCAACTGGCGACTGTCTCCTGTGCAATGCTAATTTGGAGTCTAGGGATCACCTTTTTTTCTCCTGCGCCTACTCAGGTGCAATGTGGTACAATCTTACTCATTGTTTGCTTGGAAATGAGTATACACACAGTTAGGCTCGGATGATGGTGCTACTTCAGAGCTCGAGTATGGACAAAACATGTATGTTCCTGCTCAGATATGTTTTCCAGGCTACGGTTTTCTGCCTATGGTGTGAACGAAATGGGAGAAGACACGGACCAACACCAAAACCTTTTGGAACACTTATTAGCAATGTCGATAGACAAGTACGAAATCAACTTCTATCACTTCCACTTAGAGGAAAAGAGAGGCATGAAGATGCTATGGAAAAGTGGCTAGCAACTAGATAGATATTTCAAAATTATTTTCTCTGTTTAATATCAGCAATCTGGTATATAAAGAAAAGCTGCAGTCTCTGTAAAAAAGATTTTTTTGGTTGAATAATTTAAAATTCTTTCAAAAAAAAAGAAATGAAAGTTTAGATTAATTAAAAGTAATGGTATAATAGTCTTTTTCCTCTTTAATGAATGTTATTTTTTTCACTTTTACATTTTTCTGTGATATTTTTTGACATAAATATCAAAATGTGCTATTTTGAGAATTTCTCTGAACTAAATGATTATATTGTAATATCCCGATTCCCGATATATATGGAAACATATGTGGAAGAGGTTAAAAGAATTGATTTGGCTATCTATGTCACCAAAGTGCACTTCCCTTTTCGGTTAACCATCCTGAAAGAACTCCAGAGTTAAGCGTGCTTGAGCTGGAGTAGTGGAATGATGGGTGACCTACTGAGAAGTCATTCACGGTACCGTGTGAGTGAGGCTAAAACACGAGGAACAGTCATGTGGTGATTGCAGGGTCAGTATATGATGACTTTCGAGCCTCCGGGTTAACGCACCGACCATCAGACCGGGGTGGGCTTAATGGGCCTAATGAAAGGACATGTGGGCCTCGTGAGAGGACATGTGGGCCTCGTGAGAGGATATGTGGGCCTCGTGAGAGGACATGTGGGCCTCGTGAGAGGCCCAATGGGCCTTATGAGAGGACATGTGGGCTCACTGGTAGGGGCAGTCGGGGTGTTATAAGTGGTATCAGAGCTGGTTAGCCGTCCCAGTGCTGACCTGGGAGACGTTCTGGGACTGGTTGTGGTGTGCAACGAGGATGTCGCACTCCCGATTCCCGGTATATATGGAAACATATGTGGAAGATGTTAAAAGAATTGATTTGGCTACCTATGTCACCAAAGCACACTTACCTTTTTGGTTAACCATCCTGAAAGAACTCCAGAGTTAAGCGTACTTGAGCTGGAGTAGTGGAAGAATGAGTGACTTATCGGGAAGTCATTCGCGGTACCGTATGAGTGATGCCAAAACATGGGGAACGGTCATGTGGTTATTGCAGGGTCAGTATATCGTGACTTTCGAGCCTCCCGGTTAACGCACCGACCGTCGGACCGGGGTGGGCCCAATGGGCCTAATTAGAGGACATGTGGACTTAATAAGAGGCCCAATAGATCTAATGAGAGGATATGTGGACTCACTAGTAAAGGCGGTCTGGGCGTTATATATATAATATGCTAACAAATTAAATATTGAGTTGTTTTCTAAAAAATAAAACTCAATAAATAGCTATAACTAGGTTATTAGCTGGTTGTTAGTCAAATTTGACAAAATACTTTTGTTTGATAGAAATCAAATTAACTTGATGTATTAGTCCATTTTTTCAAAGTGAAATTACATTCACTTAAGCTAAAATAATTATTATACGAAATAAAATAAAATAATACAATATATAATATATCTAAAAATATAAATATATATTAAAATAAATAATCATACTATAAATACAAAATTAAGATAAATTATAATCACATCATCTATACCAAAATAAAACTATCAATATATTTCAAATTTTGACTTCTGCAATTTGTTTTTATTATAAAAAGTAGAACAGATAAAAAGTGAAAACGAAAAACGAAAAACGAAAAACGAAAAAAAAAATATCGTTCGCTTTCAGAAGAAATTAAAATTTAGTAAAGTATTTAATAGATTTATATAAAAAATAAACTTGTTCACACATCTCAAACTTTCGCTTTTATAAATATATTTTGTCTAAAAATAGCAAAACATTATAAACTATATAAACCTACCTGATTGTTATTATACTAATTAACTAACTTATTTTTATAGTCGAGAAGAATATAAATACTATACTAACAAAATAGGCTATATAATATTTTCTTATCAAAATTATTTTACGAAAATTATATCATATAAATTGTATCACAAATATTATTAAGATCAAATATCAAATTTTTATTTTTAAAATTAGACATATTCATGCAATGGTTATTATCAAATACTCACTGTATCCTAAAATAATTGATGTTTAAGGTTTTTGCATACCAATTAAGAAATCATTTAATTTTTAGTGTTCTACTATTTATTACTTACCTAACCACAATTGTATATGTATAACTTGTATTCATTTTAAATACAAAACACGAGTAAAATGCACGTGCTTATACATTATCAATACATATTTATTAAGTCTCTAATAAATCTAGTTATTTATATATTTCTTTTGTTTCCAAAAATATGTCATTTGTTACTAACATATTTCTGTGATGATTGAATTTCTACTTTTAAATATTAGGTACTAATACTATGATCTATTTGCCATTTGTATCATTTTAGAGTTTAGAATAGAGAAATTTCATTTAAAAAGTTTATATAATGTACTTGTGTTTTCTGATATTATCTTTCATAATAGATACATATGTAAGTATGTTCATTCTAATCTACTATATTAAAACAGAAGATGACTACAGAAAAAACCAAGGGGACCATGGCATATTACTTTTTGTGCCATTGGTCTCCTTTGAGTTTAAAAAAAATTCATTAAGGGTAATATGGTCATGGTTTTTTGGTTTTAAAATATATCATCCTATATTAATTATATGCCAAAGAAAAATATATCATCTAACCCAAAATAAAACCCCCACGATTTTGAACATTTAGCCGACAAAACCGGTTATCACAACCATTTATCAAAACCGATACCACTCTGGAAATCAATATAGTAGTATAATCTTATTATTCATATTATTCAGAAATATAATCATGATCACCTGTTTGTATACAATATGCAATAATCGTATACAATGTAATTGGTGCAAAATTTATAAAATTTGTCACCAATATAATTCGTATTTCGTATCGTTAATTATTTTTTGCACCAAACCGGTAATATTTCTGATAATATTCTGAAACCTGTATTATTTTACATATTGTTATATATTACCAGTACAAAAATATCTTACTGTAAACTATATGTTTTACAGTATAAATTCATATTATTCAAAATCAACATAGCTATATTTGAACATTTGGTTAAGAATACAAATTAAATTTTAGATATTTTATTAGAATTCAAGTTTTAAAATCGCAATATATTGTTGCATCGAGTAATAACAAACACTAAGCTAAAAGTTATACATATTATATTTTGAAAATCTGAATATATTGTGAATCTATTAGTTTGTTACATATTTAGATATTTTACATAATTGGTTGGTAGCATATTTTAAGATTATACTCTCTCATCATATTTGATTTTTGATTTGCATAAATAATGGTATATTAGATACGTTTTTGGAAAAAGTTATAATTATTGTATTATATTAGATACGTTTTTTGAAAAAATACATTAATCATAATTAGAAAAATAAATCGGTTAGATGGCATAGTTAGTTTGAATATTATATTGCCCTACAAATATTACTATAGAATCTCGCTTTGATCATTTAATATATGATTACCATAAATACATTCTATCAAATTTAAATACACACAGAAATCGATGCAAACATATTCTTCACGCTATCATCCAAATTCTCTTACCTTAATAATATCTTAACAATAATAAATGAGATCTAAACCAATCTTCTAAACCTAATCGTGAACTGTTCTATTTAAATCATTTTTCGAGAACCTCCTCTAAACATTTCACACCTATTACCAAAGCTTTGAAGAGCAAAAATGGTTTCTCAAAGTGTGTTTACATACCTCAAAGATCTGAAGCCGTATAAATCAACTTGGCGTGTTCAAGTCAGGGTTATCCATACGTGGAAACAGTACTCTGCATATGGAGGAGAGAGTTTAGAACTTATCTTAGCAGACGAAACTGTAAGTTCATATACCAATCTAAATATTAAGAACTAATCTTAATCTTTGTTATTTACTGACTCGGTTATATTTCTTTTATTGGACAGGGAGTCAAAATTCATGGATCATGCAAAAAGTCCTATTCATCTAAGCTTGAAAAGGAACTTCCTTTGGGTGAATGGCGAAGTATCCAAAACTTCAACTTATCACCTGCAACTGGTCAGTACCGACCAACAGAACATCCTTACAGGATGAGTTTTCTGGGTAACACTTCCGTTATGCCATCGAAACTTAAATCTGATCTGAACTTTGTCGAACCGAAGAGTTTTGAAAAGATCATAAGCAACGAGGTCAAAACTCATTTTCTAATTGGTAAGTCATGTTTAAAACTCTTTTTTAAAATACTCATTCTACGATATCATCTACTATATAAATCATATAGCTTTGAT
>OVBB01001032.1:0-16370 GCA_900406415.1 Isatis lusitanica
GTCTTTGACTTGTTTCGCGAAACAGATGCAAAAGCACAGAAAATCAACTTTTAATTACACGAATCTAGTTTCTCGCTTCGTAGGATGTCGGGATCTGTTTTGCTCACTACCACCGGCGAAGCCCGGCGCAGAATCGTGTCGTATAAAGAGATCGAAGGATCTGAGATTTTAATTAACTGGATTTAGACGTTGTTTTGATGAAAACCGAGAGGATACGAAGGAAAAGGAGTTCAAATTATCAAATAACTGGTTTTCGGGCGATTAATTATGGTGGTTACACCATTAANATTATTTCAAATTCAATTTTATAATTTTAAATTAATACATAAAATATATTATTAAATATTTTTAAAATTTAGTTACAAAAATAAAAATAAAAAATCATCATTTTTTAACAAAATCAGTATTAGAAAAAAATAATGTAATTATTTGTATCAAATATCGCTGAAGTTCTCATTTCTACTTAATTGAATTTAATATCTTTAAACTTTTCATTTTTACTATTTCATAATTGAATTTCTAAATATATAATGTTGGTAAATTTTATTTTTTAAATTGATGGCACATATTTGACATAGTTTTTCCCTTTATATGACATAGTTTAGTAATAACATTATCTGAAAAATATAAATAAAGGAAATTTCAATTTACTTGATCTTTTTTAATTATTTGATATAAACTAGGAAAAGTTATATCTAAAATATAATATACTATTGAAAATGTTATTTAAGATATATATATATATATTTCAATTGAGTTTTTTTTTTAAAGTATATATCATTCTTAATTATAAATTATGAAAGTTGATTATGGTACTAATAATTATTTTATTTAATAGAAAAGTTAGTTTACAAAGTTTTGAAAATATGTGTTATTTTTCAAATTACAAAATATTTGTAGAATATTAAAGCAACTCTCCCTAAATAAATCAATGTATATAACATAATATAAAAGATTTTAACGATGTACAAAAACTATAGCTACGAAAATATACTACAGTATGAATCACATGCATACTATAAATTTTTAGATAAATTAGTAGCTATGGTAAATTAGAAATTACTAAAAAAACAGATAATACTCATTATAAAAAAATTCTCAATTATGAAAAGTTTTGCTTTAGAAAAATATTTGGACAACAAGAGTACTAAAAAATAATAAGACTCCATATGTGATTGAGAACAAGGATGACAAAATTCTGTTATTTTCTTGATTATCAAAACAAAAAATGTGCTGATTTCTATGTCGGCCGTACTCCTGAATCAAACTTTTTTTTACGTTTCAAGTTTTTAAATTATTTATACAAAACACTGAATGATGGTTATATCTTTTGTTATGCTGTTTCATCTTCAGTTTCTCTCTTTCACAGAGCTTTAATCCGAGTACTTTTCTAAATCTGTCCAGCAATTATGTCGGTTTCTTTCCGGTGAAGTTATCTTCTCACGGTTATTGTCGGTTCGAATACGAACCGTTTCGTTCATCTCGTTATTGTCTCATGATCGTTTATGAATCTCATATATTCAAATTTTGGGATAGTATTCATGACCGGATTTGGGATCCAGGAATTACTCATCCCATGATTATAGATAGAGTTTTGAATCTATTGTCAGAGTTCAGTAACGGTTGCCAAGATGTACGGATGAAGAGACGGTTATTGTTAACAACAAAGACGAAGTACTGTGCTGTTGAATACCACGAGATCTCGAATACACAAAAAAGACAAGGCCTTTGCTTCATCTTACTATCAATTTCCATGAAAGATGTACCAACAGATGTTATGCACCAAGAGGCAAGATTCAGAGTCATCACTAACAACATTTCTTTTAATATTTTCAGTTAATGTCATGCATAATGCATTTTGGAGTTTCATCCAAGAGATGATAGCCAATAAAACGTTTGTGAAGAAGGGACATAGTAGATTTCATCTGCTAGCCTATAAGACTTCCAAAAGGAAATCATGGTTACTCTCCACTTCTTCATCGAAATTGTTTCAATTTCTATTATTTGTGTCAACGGTTGTAAAGCGATTATCTCTGTATCTTGTAAACTTTTTCTATCATCAATGAATTTGATTTGTGGCCGGAAAAAGAAAGCAAAACAGCTTGACAACAAAACAAAACAAAAAGTTGCTTAAATTATGTATGCTAGAGCTCTGTTCTTTTTGTTACTGCTGACACAGCGTCAGTGACAACAAAATTAACTAGCAACCCAGGCAAACAAAAAAAGGGAGAAAGAGAGAGGTTGACGCTGCGGCTATTTTCACACACAACTCCGGTGCTGTTGTTGATGCTGAAAAACACAGCGTCAGTTCTAATGCCGTTGCGGCTACTTTTTTCCCTCACATACCACACTCAACTTTCTGTTACAGACGCAGCCTCTCCATACACGAAGCTTTTTCTGTCTTGCTGACGGTGCCGCATAGCAGTTATGAAAAGATCAGGACCTAGGTGTCGGCGCGCACACTGGGCGGGCAGAAACATTTGGAAAAAACACTTGCAAAATACATAGATCTAACATATATATTGGATACCAATATAACATGTAGTATAAGACAACACTGAATAAGTATAATATAACAGGATAATAAACTCATCAAAGAATCATACAGAACAATGAAATTATAAAATAATGCTTACACTGAACCAATTGCAAATGATTGAACAAAAAAAAACCAACACGAAATCCATAAAACATTAAAGAGAAATATAACGTAGATCTTAAAGCAAGTCACCGATTCCTAATATCTGGAAATTTTACGATGCCAAAAAAACAATGGAACATTCCTAGCTAACTCAGCCGAAAACAACGATCACAAAGATTATGATGCAGTTCGTTATATCGCCACCATAAACCCCGTGACGCATAAGCACTGCAATCAATGCACGTGCACTGGCTAATCAATGATATGAAATATTCCAAAAACGCATCCTTCTTTGGAGCAATTACAAACACCACATCAAACCAGCCCATCAGATTAATCACAATATACGTAGCAACACGCTGGACAGAATCTCTACTGATCATAGATGAGCATGCATAATCGTCAAAGAATGCTTTACGAATCATGACATAAGTATAGAGAGCAACCTCGCATCGCCCATCAACTGCCAGCTTAATCCCGCAAAGTCCTTCGACTGGTTTGTCGTATAGGAAATTGTCATGAGTCCCTTTGATGTAGATCGCCGACAGATTGCTGTTTTCGTAACACTTCAACATAAACAATTCCCCACGCCTCAGTTGATCATACGAAAATCGGAGCAAATCAACAGATCCATAGACATTTGGCAACTCGGAAACCCCCTTCAGCGTTTTGCATGTTCGCACCAGATTCATATAATCTCTTAGAGACTCTTTGCAAACTCGACGAATCACACACTCTTGTAACTCAATCGGTAAGGAAAGGAGAATGAATTCTTTCAAAACACCGAAGAATTGTTTGAAAGTGAACAGATTAGATTTTGCCATAAGACAATATATAACGTGCGTAAATGCGTATATTTAACATTTTTTATAAGGGCATATATACTTTAAAAAGGAATAAGAATAAACAATAGATACATATTTACATATATCAAAAATATATCCTAAAGATAAGGATACACAAACATGTAGTGCGCATAGATGCATATATTTTCTTATAAGGAGAGATATACACACAAAAATAATAGGAACACAGAATATGTCCGTATTTGCATATATCAAAATATATCATAGAGATAAGGTTAGTGTAACTATTCTATTATATATAAAAATTATCGCCAACAATACAAAACCAAATATTTAAAATTGAAGATTAGGCAGAACATGAGCATGGAAGTTCAAAACATACATTCATCATATAACAAAACAAAAGATGCTATAAACACACACGGAAAAGAGTAAATCGGTATTTATCGTCTAGTATAATCTAACGATACATAAAATAGACAATATATTGTCTAGACTTAAACCCATATACCCGAAAAATGAACTACCTAAGTTTAGACAATATATGTTTTTTCTCTTGATAACTATTTGGGAATAATAAAACGAACTGCTTAAGTATTGTTATCGCCTAAGTTTTATAAACGCCCAACTAACCAAGCGAATGATTAGCTTATTGTCTATCGGACACGAGCAAATTTAGTAAAGTGAGTCGTACATTTATCATACATATATCAATATGAAGAAATAGACAACTCCACGATAAAATATAAAAAGCAACAACTAACGTTCTGTAGGTTTAGACGTTACAAATAAGTCTCCATTACATGAAATCAATAAATTCTAAAACTATAGAATATATGGTCATTATACGTTGCATTTTAGTAGGAACCAAAACCCTTCACGAATCGATATGATCTTCAGAATAAGATATAACGACACCCTAAAAACAGAAACAACGTTAAATATTAACACATAATAAATACCATATCAAAAAGTGGAAAACAAGAAAAACATCTCGGGATTTGTAAACATACCTGAGATACATCGTACTCACGAAATTGATCAACCATACTTTCGTCATCTGTGGCGATATCAACGCTAAATGTAGAAACTCCACTTTTCATATTGTCGACAGTAATATCGATCTTGAAAAGAAAATATTTGCCAATTATGCTATGCAGAGCAGCTGGCAACACACGAGAGTTATCCAAATATAAGAGACTAAACCGATAAGCCAAATTAAAACCTATAACACTAAACCGTAATGAGCATAATCTTGTAACCATACCTTCACGTAGTCTCGGTTAAGCAGAGAAGACGCTACATCATCAGATAAAGAAAAACTTGCTTCTGCTCCAGAATAATCTTTTACCAGCAACAACAGACTGAATCTAAGTACCCTAAGAAACCCAACTAAAATACGATAGGAAAAACATTAAACGATACACACGTACACTAACTAATGCATGTAACGAATACGATTCACGAAAGAGAACATATATCTTACTTTCCAATAATATCGTAAATATGCGCCATGCATCTTACGCAATAAAATGAAACTCGTACTCCACCGTAACCGTGAACACCTCCATAAAAACTACCTCTCGTGCTGCATACGGAATAATCAAGGTAAAATAATCCGCAATGTTATCAACCGCCTGAACATTAGCAACAACAACACAATTTCCTACCTACCATGATGCATTAACGAATATTAGAGACAAATATACGACAATATTATATCGACCCCGCACTGAAAATACATACCTCCATAGATTCTATGATTTCTTTTATCGTCTTCCTAGGGTACATAGTAAAGAATTCATCCTGCCAGGAACCTGTATATGCAGTCGATGGCTGGCTGTTTTGACAGCGCGTTATCACAAGTTTTTCGTTTCGCAACCTTAGCATATTTTGGATGATATACGTTACAAAATGCAGTACAAAGGTTAACACCGTCGAGATTGGTTATATAATAAACAACTCACAGGGATCGAAATTCTTTGAACTGTGAACCGGGAGGATCCAAAAAAACCTGTGTGGCATAGAGGACATTTGATTCAAGGAACCCCTACAAACACAATCCAACAAACAATGGATTCAGACATAAGATTTCACAGCCAAGAGCAGAACGACACACACATATATATATATATAAGAAGAGGATACAAAATAATGTTAAATAAACTTAACAAATATACATATTTTAAGTCCATATATTAGGAAGAGATGACGACGAAGTATATACAATATATCACATTCTTAGAGAATATAGGGAACATGTCATATACCTGATATATTAACATATTTTTATTGACCTTTTAAAAAAAGATCGTTGCAACGTGAAAAAAAAAACTAAATACTTAATTTTTTTTTTCATATTCCAAAACTTGATATGTCCATTTCCCAAAAAAAAAAGGAATATGTTTATATTGAGTTTCATGTACTTACCAAATAAATATTATATTAGGAATAAATACTATAATGTGGGCCACTATAAACTACCAATGTGTGGTGGTATTGTAATAGCAATAGAACAAAAACACAGTAAATTACCATGGAACGAATGTAAGAAAGAAAAAATTATACTTGTATATAAAGTTAAGAATATCTTCGTGTTTAGCTGATATCGTTGTTCCGGTTCTCTTGTGCAGGCGAACTGGTGTTATAGAGAAAATTAGATGCCAGGCTATTGAAATTTTGAAAAAAATTATAACGCCCCAACTAGTGAGCTCACATGTCCTCTCATTAGGTCCATTGAGCCTCTCGCTAGGCTCACATGTCCTCCCATTAGGCCCATTGGACCCACCCCTGTCCAACGCTCGGTGAGTTATTTTTTTGAAAGTCATGATATAATGTCCCTACAAGCATCACATGACCGTTCCCCGTGTTTTTTTCCTCACTCACACGATACCGCGAATGACTTTCCCGTAGGTCACCCAGCCTTCCACTACTCCAGCCCAAACACACTTAACTCTAGAGTTCTTTCGGAATGGTTAATCGAAAAAGTATGTGCACTTTGGTGACATAGGTAGCCAAATCAATTCTATTAACCTCTCCCACATATGTTTACATATATACCAGGAATCGGGATGTTATAATTCACCCCCACTCAGAGTGCAATGTCCTCGTTGCACACCACAACCAGTCCCAAAACGCCTCCTAGGTCAGCACTAGGACGACTAACCAGCCCTAATACCACATAACGCCCCAACCGCCCTAACCAGTGAGCCCACATGTCCTCTCATTAGGCCCATTGAGCCTCTCACTAGGCCCACATGTCCTCTCATTATGCCTATTGGGCCCACCCCTGTCCGACGCTCGGTGCGTTATTTTTTTGGAAGGCTCGAAAGTCATGATATACTGTCCCTGCAATCACCACATGTCCAGTGTTTTTTTCCTAACTCACACGATACCGCGAATGACTTCCCGGTAGTTCACCCATCCTTCCACTATTCCAGCCCAGTCACGCTTAACTCTAGAGTTCTTTCAGAATGGTTAACCGAAAAGGTAAGTGCACTTTGGTGACATAGGTAGCCAAATCAATTCTATTAACCTCTCCCACATATGTTTCCATATATAAAAGGAATCGGGATGTTACAAAAATGTTGGATGCATAAAATTGTCATGTGCCTGCACTCAAATCCACACGTGATAGATTGGTAGATGCTGGGGTTTCTCCGCATGTGAGGTTGGTTCTCTCGACAGAGAGGTCGGCCGATGGTAGAATGTATAATCTACCCACCGAAAATGAAGTGGCGGCATTGAAACCTGGTGATTTTGAGATGGTTATAAGAAAGAGGGATAATATCATTGAGAGTAATACCGGGGAGTTACGGAGGATCAGCGAGTTGCATCCCGCTTATTTACTGTTGCAGTATCTGTTATTGTCATCCTCTTTATCACCATGAGAGAGTTCTTTGCTTTTCGTATACAAGAGAGGTATGGTGTTGTATACAATCGAGTTCCAGAAACGAGGTCTTCCACATGCTCATTTGGTGGGTTTTTTTAAAACCCGAATCTAGAGTGCCAACCGGAGATGACATCAATCGTTTTATCTTTATCATCTTAACATATCTCATGTGAGAGTCGAAACTAACACAATCAAAAACTTATAATTTGTGACGGTCCGAAAATACTATTTTGTGAGAACTCGAGGACCAAAATTGAAAGGACGGTTTTATTGAGATAACTTTCGTCGGAGTACAAGAAAACTCGCAAACGCTTAATATCTAATAATGCGAAAGCTCTTATACTCGAGATTGGATGATTTTAACTAAGTACATGCATGCCTATATATACTGGACATCCTAGGGCGCTGAAGGTAGTAACTAGCGATGTGGGACGCTGAAAGCATCAATTCTCGCTGACTTCGATTGATTTGGGCTCGATCCGAAGCCCAGTTCCTGACATGTCTCCGTCCAGTCCATTCTTGGCCCAGTTCGCCTCCGGTCCGACTGCTGCAATCTTGGTCTTCCGCTACGATTGGATTCTTTTCCCGGTTTCCGTCGGTACATGAATAGTGCTGTGAACAGTGTTTTCCGTGAACAGTATTTTACGGGAAATTCCGAACGAACAGTGTTTCGGACCAAGGTTGTTCCGAGTTAAATTCTCAGGCCGCCCAATTCTTTTCGCGAACTCAAGGCGCCCGTTTCCTTTTACAAACCCAAGGCGCTCGTTTCTTTATACGAACTCAAGGCGCCCGTTTCTTTTTACGAACTCTAGACGCCTGTTTCTTTTTACGAACTCAAGGGGCCCATTTCTTTTTACGAACTCAAGGCGCCCGTTTCTTTTTACGAACTCAAGGCGCCCGTTTCTTTTTACGAACTCAAGGCGCCCGTTTCTTTTTACGAACTCAAGGCGCCCGTTTCTTTTTACGAACTCAAGGCGCCCGTTTCTTTTTACGAACTCAAGGCGCCCGTTTCTTTTTACGAACTCAAGGCGCCCGTTTCTTTTTACGAACTCAAGGCGCCCGTTTCTTTTTACGAACTCAAGGCGCCCGTTTCTTTTTACGAACTCAAGGCGCCCGTTTCTTTTTACGAACTCAAGGCGCCCGTTTCTTTTTACGAACTCAAGGCGCCCGTTGCTTTTTACGAACTCAAGGCGCCCACTTCTTTTCATGAGAATGTGGCGCTTTGCCCTGAAGAATGTGGCGCCTTGGAGAATGTGGCGCCTTGGTATTGGAGGAGAAAGTGGCGCCTTGGTCTCGAGGCTGAGAATGTGGCTCCTTGCTTTCTTCGGGAGAAAGTGGCGCCTTGGCCTTGAGGCTGAGAATGTGGCTCCTTGCTTTCTTCAGGAGAAATTGGCGCCTTGGCCTTGGGGCTGAGAATGTGGCGCCTTGCTTTCTTCGGGAGAAAGTGGCACCTTGGCCTTAATGCTGAGAATGTGGCTCCTTGCTTTCTTCGGGAGAAAGTGGCGCCTTGGCCTTGAGGATGAGAATTTGGCTCCCTTCTTTCTTCGGGAGAAAGTGGCGCCTTGGCCTTGAGGCTGAGAATATGGCTCCTTGCTTTCTTCGGGAGAAAGTGGCGCCTTGGCCTTAAGGCTGAGAATGTGGCGCCTTGCTTTCTTCGGGAGAAAGTGGCGCCTTGGCCTTGAGGCTGAGAATGTGGCGCCTTGCTTTCTTTGGGAGAAAGTGGCGCCTTCGCCTTGAGGCTGAGAATGTGGCGCCTTGCTTTCTTTGCGAGAAAGTGGCACCTTGGCCTGCTCAAGGAGAGCAAATGGCACGCTGCTCCTTAGACAGGTGAGGGTCTTTGACAAACCCTTCCGTAATTAGATTCTCGGTTCCTCAATTTCTGAGGAGTGGGTTATGACCCCAACAGTTAGCCTCCCAACTCGTTGGTTTTGTGTTGCGGAAGTATCGAGCTTTAGTTGAAGTGTTTATCGGGATTGATGATTCGAGATATCTCAGCGAGTACCAAGAGGCGGAAAGCACTGCATCGAGACAGGGGTTCCAATATATGTCCAAGATTCTCGGGAGGTTTAATTCAGGATTCGGAAACTCATGTTCCTTGTCGGACTGGTGAGAATCCTATTCCTTGTGGAGTTAGGATGAATAAAATCGTATTCCTTGTTGAATCAGGATTTAGAACTACCCTGGCGTATATATATACGCACCTTTTTCCTTCCTTCCATCCACCGAGTTTTCTGAGTGCCACTTTCTCTCTGGGTTTTGCTTGAAAACCTCACAGCCTACTTTGAGTTTCCCAATTATGGCTGGGCTGACGTTCCGTGAGAAGAAGGAGAAGGAAAAACGTGAGAAGGAAGCGAAAGAAAAAGGCGGGGTGTCAAAGCCGAATCCTTCTGACAAAACGGCGGCCTGTCCTTCGGAGGTGAAGTTATCCGTAGGAGGCCTAGCTATTCCTCCTTCTGAGTGGCCTGTTGACAAATTGACCTTGTCGACCGTCATGGTTACTCCCTTAAAAAAGGAAGCGATCTTAGCGCGGAGTGTTGAGAACCATTCAAAGAACGTTGCCAAGCATCCTCCTGAAGGACAGCCGGCGATTAGGAGTGCTGTTGCGGCTGGTCCTTTGACGCGTCAGAGGCGGGCAGATTGCCTTGTTGAAGGCGGTGCAAAGGGGGAGAGGAGTTCTTCCCTCGGGGTGAAGCATTCTGAGAGTATGTCAACGGACCCTCTGCAAGAACTTGCTCTTTCCGATGCTGTTTGCAGGAATCGTCGACAGTTCGCGAGGAGATTTTCATTGATCGCGGACACGAGTTTCAGGTTTCCGTCTTGGGATAGTTTGGATGAGTCTGAGAAATACGAGGATATGGCGCAGTCCGGAATGAAGGTTTGGCTTTCATCTTTGATTTTTTTTGTTTTTACTAACTCTTCCTGTTCCCTTCTTTCAGTTTATCTCTTCCGTGAACAGGTGTGTTATCTCATATGATGCTGCTGTTCGTGGAATCCGCAAGCGTGCTGACGAGACTCGGGAGGAGGTTCGATTGGTAAAAAGGAAGTTTGACGACTTTGAAGCGTCAAGTTCACGACAAGTCAAATTGCTCGAAAGGCAGCTTACTCAAGTGCAGGCAGATAAGGATAAGGCGATTCATACGTCGGTTCGCCTAGAGGCCATAATTCTGCGTCAGTCGAATGACCTAGCATCCATGAAGAGTCGTCTTGAAAATCTCAAGACCGCGTATGAAGCAAAAATACAGCATGCTTTTGCCGATGGTCGGAGAGCTTCTATTATTAAGCATCGCGATCTTTTGAGCGAGTTGAAGGACTTGTTCAGATCTCTGTCTGAAGCGGGAACCCAGGACAGTTATCTTGCCTAAGTGCGGGGTAATCTCGAACTCCTCGCATTGCTTCAGGGCAGTGATCCTCCGAGTCTGGATGCGGAGAAAAAGGCTTTGTCGGAGTGGAAAGTTGAACTGGACAGAACAGTGGATCAGTTCGACCGGATAGCTGCTTTGATCAAAGAGAAGATCGATTCTCAGTTGGTTCCTCCTTCTGAAGGCAAGCCTGCTCCGAAGCTGCAGATCGAGCCGGTCGAGGCGGAGGCTGCTGCGATCGGAGTGGTTGATCCGGCTGGATCAAATGATGGAGTTCCCGGGATTTCGGACCTCACCATTGTTGATGCGTTTGGTCAGGATCCTTAGTTTTGTTGCTTTCTTTTTGCTCTCGTTTTTAGTTTGGGCTTTGCCGAGTTTTCTTTGTTATGTTTCGGGCTGATTTTAGTCCAAATTGGCTTTATTTTAATAAAGATGCTTTTATCATTTCGTTCGCTGTTTTATGGCCTGTTTTGATAAGGACGCTATGCCGGGCGTTCTAGTCAGCGTATACTTAGGAAAAAATTTCCTTTCGTATCGTTTAACAAGTGTAGAGTTGAATGCTGGGTTTAGAGTTTGGTTGCTAGTTTTGTGAACGAGTTTATGATCTCATACCAGGGCCGGTTAGGTATTTCTTTTACGAGATGTGTTAAGACAAGATATTCCCAATTTACGAAACGCTCCTGAAGATAAACTTAACATAATATTGTCCTGACGCTTCCTGCATTTCCGATCAGGTTACGCCTCTCAGATATTATTCCGGAAATTTGTATAGCGGGTGTATCATATCCGTTTACGGATGTTAAAAGAATCATGGTTAGTAAATCGTCTTGTTGTGATCAGCAACAGACGGTGATAAGTATGCCAAGAGACGAAATTTTGTATATGCCAAGAGGAAAAATTTTGTGGGAGTATACCTGTATACGGACCCACTCCCCCCTTGAAAATTTAAGAAGGACAATAGCTGAACTTGTCGAAAGACAAGCTGCCTACGTACCCCGAAAATAGGGATCAAGCCGATTCGTAGTTCGCTTTTACAATGGTGTAAGCTATCGAGTGATAGTAATTCTTTAGATGCATTGCATTCCATATTCTTGGTACGGGATTTCCCACTTTGTTTGCGAGCTCGTACGCTCCCGGGCGAACCACCTTCGTTACTTTTTACGGTCCTTCCCACTTTGCGTTTAGTTTTCCTGCGTTCGGCTCTGCGGTGTTCTGGAAAACTTTGCGGAGGACGAGGTCTCCTTCTCTGAACTTGCGGCTTCGTACGTTGGAGTTGTAGTATTTGGCAGCCGCTTGCAGATAGTTTTGGATTCTTGACAAGTGCTTGATCTCGTCTTTCGTTGATTAGGTCTAGTTCATCGAGCATCATTAGGTGGTTTAAGCCCTCTTGCCCGAAAAGGAGTCTTCGTCTGACTCCAGAAAAATTGACTTCTAAGGGATCACGCATTCGGTGCCATAGACTAGTGCAAATGGTGTTTCTCCTGTTGCTTGCCTTGGGGTTGTACGATGGGACCATATGACTCCTTCAAGCTCGTCCGCTCACCGTCCTTTCTTTTCTCCAAGGCGCTTTTTCAGCCCATCGCCGATGGTCTTCGGCTTGGCCATTACCCTGTGGATAGCGCGGTGTTGATTTGCTCAGCCGTATCTTCCACTTTTCGCAGAATCCTTCGAAGCGGGCGGAGATGAATTGGAGCCGTTGTCCGTGACTATCTCGTATGGGACTCCATGCCTGCATATGATAATCTTCCATACGAAGTGCTCCACTTGAGCGTCCTTGATGCTTGCGTAAGAGTCCGCCTCGACCCACTTCGAAAAATAATCTGTTAGGACGAGCATGAACCTCTTTTGTTTTGAGTTGTGCATAGGTCCCACGATGTCCATTGACCATCTCATGAACGCGTATGGTGCGGAGATAGACGAGAGTACTTCTGCGGGTTGGTGAATTATTGGCGCATGCCTCTGACATTTCTCGCACTTGAGGGAGAACTTTTCGCAGTCTTTTATCATGGTCGGCCAATAGTGTCCGTGTCGATTGATTTTGATCGCGAGGGCCCTTCTTCCGGAATGGTTTCCGCATGACCCGCTGTGGACTTCCTCCATGATCTTTCTTGCTTTTTCGCCCTCTACACATGTCATTAGTGGTCCGGATAGCCTCCATTTGAAGACGTTTCCATCAATCAGGACAAAGCGAGCGGCTTGAGCTCTTAGCTTGCGTGCTGCCCACTTCTCCGTTGGGACCTCTCCGTCCATGATATAGGCTCGTAATCGGGTCCATCCAATTGTGGTCGCAGCCGTATTCCTCTTGTTGGTTGGCTGTTAATTCTCCTTCTGGAGGTTCCTGCAACGACCCAAATCCTCAAGCCCAATCAGGCCCAATTGCCCAGCCAGAAACCCTAGGTAACCTACCTTATAAATAGACTTCTGTTTCTTCCTTTTGTGCACAAAAACCTAAAAAGCGCCGTTACTCTGCAGAAATAGAGCCGTCAAGTCGTGAGACCACTGTTTTTCCATCTCAGCCTCATAGATCGCCGAGTCCACCATCTCCTCCACCGAACCGCGACTCAAGTAACATCGGAAACCGTTTTCCGATCTACTTTCTTATTGGCCGGATCTTTAAACCGTCATATCTCTCTAACCGTCGCGTTTCTTGAAAATCCAAGGCAACCATCAGATTCAAAACGACGAGACGAAGCCACGCCAAGAAGATCAGCCTCAGCAACCGCCGCATGCGCCGCCAGAAGATCGGCGCGTCTCGCCCACGCGCCTCACGCGCCGTCGTCAGTAGCCGCGCGTGACTCTCACGCACCGTCGCCGCCAGTGACCTTTCCCGGTAAGTCTCTGCCGGTTGCCGGTGACTCGCCGTGACTGAGTCAACTCGGTCGACCGGTTTGGTTTGGTCGGTTGGTTTAATTCGATTTGATTTTGGTTTGGTCCGACTTAATTCAATTTCCTGTTTAAATCAATTTCAATTCAGTTTGATTCAATTTCTGGTTTAAATCAATTGAGTCCAGTTTAGTCTGGTTCGGTTCGGTTTAATCGGTTTAGGTTCTGTTTGACTTTGACCAGTCAGATTCTAACCAGTTTTTCATCCTTTTTTCCAGATGCCGCCAAAGAGGAGTACTCGAGTTGCTAGAGGCAGAGGCAGAGGTCGTGGCCGCATAGCTGAGACTAGCGGAACTACAGGGAATGTCGAAGTCGCGCAGACAGTCATTCAGGATGGCAACCAGGATGCAATGAGGCAGATCGCAGAGGAGATAGCCAGGAACGTGGCTCAGGAAGCGGTTCGGGCTGCTCAGGAGGCTAATCGGGTAGCTGTTCAGGAGGCTGAATGGGCAGCTGCTCAGGAGGTAGCTCGCCAATTTGCTGCTCAGGCGGAGCAAGCAGCCGCAGCCGCTCACCAGATACCACTAGCGGGTAACGCTCAGGGTGCAGGTTTTCCACCGCCACCACCACCACCACTACCACCACCACCACCTCCACCGCACGGAGTTGAGCAGAGACCCACATATTGGGTGGTCACGAAGAAGATGCGAAACATGGGTCAGGAGCACTTCGTTGGAGGTGTAGATGCTGCCGTCACAGAAAACTGGAAGAGGTTGCTGTTTCGCAACCTGGACCGCACGAGATGCCCAGATGAGTTCAGGCTAGATTTTGGTACGCAGTACCTAAAGGACGACGCTACACACTGGTGGGATGGAGTCGTCGAGAGTAGCTGCGTTCGGGTTGTTCTCACCTTCGAGCATTTCCTGAGGGAGTTTGATCGCATGTGTTTTACTCGAGAGGC
Organism: Isatis lusitanica; assembly: GCA_900406415.1. Classification (NCBI taxonomy): domain Eukaryota; kingdom Viridiplantae; phylum Streptophyta; class Magnoliopsida; order Brassicales; family Brassicaceae; genus Isatis; species Isatis lusitanica. The sequence continues at coordinate 14,483 of OVBB01001032.1, forward strand.
TAGGCATGAGAATGCTAATGCCTTTGAGCGTCTGTCGCAAGGGGCGATGAGTGTTCGGGAGTATGAGCGAGAGTTCTCTCGCCTCCGTAGGTTTGCTGTCGTGACCATTGCCGAGGAGGACCTTATCAGGAAGTTTATGGATGGTTTGCAAGTGGAGATCCGCAACCGTTGTGCGGTCAGGGACTACGATAGGTTGGTTGATCTCGTCGAGAAGGCCACTTTCCAGGAGCGAGGGTTAGTGGAGGACCAGAGATCCAGCAGGCCGAGTCATCATAAGCCTCTGAAGGCTCCAGAGACTCAGAGGAGGGCGCCAGACTTTTCAGCGCTGCCTTTTTGCAAACAGTGACATCGCCACCATACTGGAGAGTGTCCTAGGTGTTTTACATGTGGTCGGGCAGGGCACGTTTCCAGGACTTGTCAAGCTAAGCCAGTGGATGTGCCAGTTATCAGACAGATTCCAGCACTAGTAGCCAGACAGATCGCAGCGCCAGCAGTAGTGCCAGTCGGCAGGCAGATAGCAGCGCCAGCAGCGGCACCAGCAGTTGGATCGAGGGTTTGCTTTAATTGCAACCAGCCAGGAGATTTTTCAAGGGAGTGTCCGAGACCGAGGAGAGTGCATGCATTACCTCCGCCACCAGCCAAGCATCAAGCGATTGCTCCACGAGTGTTTGAGGTCGGGGTAGACCATGAGGAGATAGTCGAGCCGATAGCCGGTATGTCTTTTTCCTTTAGTTTCTTGTGTTTCGAGTTTTTGTTGTTGTGGAGCATTTTGTTTAGTAGTATGTTCGTGTAGGATCGGTTTTGGTTGGAGGTGATGCAGCGTTCACCTTATTCGATTCGGGAGCTTCGGGTAGCTTCGTGTGTCCGAGTTTGGCCAAGCGTTGGTCTTTTCAGGGTGTGTTTGATTCGAGGCTCAAGCGGGTTTTGACAGCTGGTTCCGAAAAGCTGGAAACTTCAGGCATTCATCGAGGAGTGTCGGTTGTTCTCGGAGGAGTTGAGTTCAGCAGTGATCTATCTAGATGGGACTTAATCACTACGAGGTGATCCTGGGGATGGATTGGTTAGCGCGACATGATGTACGACTTGAGTGCCGGAAGGCAAGAGTTCATATTCCGGGTCCAGAGGGGATGATCACCTTTTAGGGTATTCGGCCGGATTTGGGAGTCTCCATCATTTTTATGCTCCAGGCTGAGGATCTATTGGAGCGGGGAGCTGAGGGATTTTTGGCTACCATATCCATGGTTCCGAGTTATGGAGGGCATGAGTTGAGTGATATTTTCATCGTCGCTGAGTATGCTGATGTTTTTGAGCCGTTGACGGGACCGCCGCCAGCTAGAGGAGATGCTCTTACTATTGAGTTGGAGCCAGGGACGACTCCGGTTTCTCGAGCACCGTACTGCTTAGCTCCAGCAGAGATGGCTGAGCTGAAAAAGCAGTTGGAGGAGCTGACAGATAAGGGATTTATCAGGCCGAGTATTTCACCATGGGGAGCTCTAGTTCTATTTCTTTAGAAAAAGGACGGGAGTTTCAGGCTTTGCATCGATTATCGGGGCTTGAACAAGGTGACTATCAAGAACAAGTATCCACTGCCGAGGATTGATGAGTTGCTTGATCAGGTGCAGGGAGCCTCTTGGTTTTTTAAGATCGATTTGGCGTCAGGGTACCATCAGATTGCGATAGCTGAGGAGGATGTGCATAAGACAGCATTTCGGACGCGTTATGGCCACTATGAGTTCGTGGTTATGCCTTTTGGGTCGACGAATGCTCCATCGGCTTTTATGAAGCTTATGAACGATGTTTTTCGTGAGAATTTGGACCGGTGTGCGATTGTCTTCAACGATGACATCTTGATTTATTCTCGGACCAGAGAGGAGCATGCAGAGCATTT
>OVBB01001033.1:4013-16365 GCA_900406415.1 Isatis lusitanica
TTTTTTTTTTTTTTTTTGAAAAGTAACGACGGACCCTAAGGTTTCGTCGCTTCAGAGACATTGTTTGTCTCGGGAGTATCGGACTCATGGGAGATAGTCTGGTTGGGTTGTTCGCTGTTGTCCGGCCGCCTCACATTATCTCATAGAGTGACCTTTGCCTCTGCTTTGCTTCGCTTGGTTTGTCCTCCGGACTCTGTCTTCAAGTTCCGAAGTTTGTGTTCTGCTAGAAAACAGATCCGAAATTCCTTTTTGGCTCCCCCATATTGTTTCCACTCCCTCGGGAGTTGGGAACTTTAAGCAAAGATGATACGTCGATGGGACGGCTTGCATTGAGTTGATCCACGGCGGCCCAATGATGATGTTGTAGATGGCCGGGTGATCTGCGACGTAGAACTCGACGATTCTTGAAACCCCTTTGGCGTGGACCGGGAGTAAGATAGTCCTTAAGTCATGGTCGTTTCTCCAGTGATACCAGTCAATGGTTTCAGAGGTTGCATGATTTTGGACAGGTCAATCTTCATCCTTCCAAGAGTTTCACGATAGATGACATCGACTGAGCTTCCCATGTCCACCAAGACTCTCGCGACTTCGTACTCGCTCACGACCAACTCTATGATGAGAGGGTCGTTGTGAGCCTGATCTATCCCTTCAGCGTCGCTTTCCTTGAAGGTAACGATGCTGTCCAAAGTTGGGGAGGGATGCGAGCAGTTCGCACTGGTATTGGCCCTCCGTTGGAAGACTTTGATGGAAGAGACTGCATCCAGACAATACTGAGATCCACCCATTATCATGTGGATTTTTCGGCGATTACTGGCTGCAGTCCCTTCATCTCTTCTTCTTCATCGTTCGGCCGGCCGTTTACTGTTTCAAGACCGAATTCCCAAGCTCCGCCGTCAGACTCCTACTCTCCGTAGTCGAGATCTTGTAGGATGATGGCTCCGTCAAGCTCTCCAGCCAAGAGTTTGGCCATAAGATTTGTTGCCAGCATTGAGTGGCCATTGCAGCGGTGATGCTCGCATTAGGCCTTTTTCGTCAAATCTTGCGGGTTTTTATGCCAGTACTTTCATCTCCTCTTCGTGGATTATGTATCCGTAAGCTTTATGGAGAGAGTCTTGGATAGACGTTGGTAGTTTTAGGGATAACTCTTCTCGGAATTGCGATTCAAACCAGAGTGTCTTTTTCAAGGCCTTGATTGCTGCCTTATCGCTAAGGCCATCAATCTTTGAAGCCCTTGAGACAGAGACCAGAGATCCGCGTCAGAAGCCTCGCGGCTTATAAACATTGAAAAAGGTTTGAGAAAAGTCGCGGCAAGCTGTCCGAAAATATTGATGGAACCCCGCTGTAGATGGGAGAACCATTCGAGATCTGGCCCTTTCAAGTGTTCAATGAACAATATGCAGAAACCTGCGTCTTTTTTGTCCTTCTCGAATTTGGCTCTGCCCATCGTGATGAGAAAAGCCGTAAGATGAGCCGTCAGGTTAGTAGTTCCCTCATAGTACGAGACTTTTATCTTTCCACGGTCGGAAAGTTTGGCTTTTGTGATTCGTGCCGTGAACGGAGTTTTTTGCGCCTCCTCGAGGACCCCATCTATCACTGGGGACAGAGTTGATCGCTTGATGGATTTCTGATCTTACGATCTTCATCTCATCTCTTGCTCGGAGGAGTTGTTCGTGTAGCTCGGAGTATTCGTAAGATTTCTCCCTTCTCGGGAGTTGCCTCCCTCCAAGAGTTCTGACGCAGTTAGATCCGAATCCTCCTGCTCCTGCTCAGGGTTTTCTTCTCCTCCGTACGAGTGATCGTGAGCGTGGTCGAGGCGTCTTGTGCCTCCTGGGTTTCTTCAATCTCGGGCTGCTCGTGATCTGGATCTCTTGGAGAAGAATCTTCACTTTGCTGCTGAGAATTTGTCAAAGAGGACATCCTAGATCGTCCATTGACTTGCGGGTTTCGACGAAATGGCGGTGGAACCGAAGAGTGATGTCTCCGTCCCACTGGGGTTTGCTCATTTCTCAGTCTTGATTTCTGCCCTCGGGGAACCCTCGTCATTCCACGAGTTGTCTCGAAATCGAGACGTCTTCCTAGAAAGTTATTTCTTTTGTGACTGAGCTCTCTAGTTTCCTTGCCCTGCTGCATCTCCTGCAGCTGCTTGGTCAGGACACTGTTCGCCTTTTCCTGCCTTTCCGCCTACTTTCGCAGGGCCTCCACTTCCGCCACCAATACTTCCATCGAAGCCTCGGGTGTTCCCGAGTTTCCTGCGACTTGCTTGTTTGCCGCGAGAGCTTCCTCCGTCTCCATACACCGATCCCCTCCGACAGTCATTCTTTCGGATCTCGTTTCCTCTCGTCCTTAAGAGCAAGAAAATTCCTCACCCCTCTCTGTAACACCCATGAACCGGACTAGACAGGACCGACCGACCAACAATCAAACAAGAACATGAAATGGTCAACCCTCGCCCTAGCCGACCCGGGAATGCCATATTACGAGGTTAAGTAACGAGTCGGCTCATTTAGGACTAGTCCAAAAACAGAGCCATCCCATTACCTAACACCGTTTATCTCTCAACCTCGGCCTAAGTCTTTGCAACCCGTACCTTGGTCTCGAGTTGTGAACAAGTTTAGAAAAAACCATATATATCAGCAGAAGAGTCAAATAACTAAAGGTGCAACAAGGTTTTAAACAAATTACTTCATTTCATTAAGATAATTTTCTAGTTCTTAAACTAAATACTAAAAGTGAAGAAATACGAATACAAACAAACGATCGTCCGTGGATTTTATAAACAGAATAGGATAAAACACATAAGAGACGAGCATAAGCCTAAATCTTCCCGAACTTACAAAGCACCACTGAAAAACCGTAATCAGAGCACCAATCCTAGCGAGCGCCATGCTAACTACCCGAGATAAGGGTTCTTGAAAGGGGAGACATGAGAAAAAGGAGTGAGTAATCAAAAGATTACTCAGTGAGTTTCATGACTCACCGAGACAAGAAAGCAAAGCAATAAAAACCACCCAAACCCACAAATAATTAATCAAGCAAGCAAAAAGCCGAAGTGACATAATAGTAAATAGTCAAAGCAAAAAATAACGTTAGTCCAGGTTCTCACAACAGCTTCCACCATGTGGGCACTGAGATCTCAAAGTATGGCGGATCCCCGTGAACACCCTGCACTTGATTATCATAAAGACCATCAAGCCGGAACTTCACTATCTAACACCAGCCCATGGCCCAAGTGCAGATTACGGTCCAGTTCCACAATTCCTCTTCCGGAACACCATCTCCGTACCCCGTCGGGTACACTCGGTTTGGGCTGCCATCCAATCTCGCCGAGTGTTCCCCACCTCTCAGTCCATCTATGCCATGGAGGACATGGGGATCACACACACACCGCCACTGAACCGTATCACACAGTTCCGCTTCAGTCCGAAAGATCACACAGCAATCAGACTGACTCTACACCACACACATCAAACTCATCATCACCTAAACAATCCGATCCCACGGCTCTCACTAGCCGGGTATCTATTTCATTCTTCTGTGGTGATACCTGCATGAAAACGTTAGATCATACCACATAGGTCACCTGAACAAAACAATCTACACAACATACTACCATTCAAGCACATAAGATCATTCACAATTCAATCTCATCTTTTTAAAAACCAAAATCCAATTAACATCTTTTAAACCCTTTCAAATCAACAAAATTTCCATTTTAAAAATGGGAAATTTGGTCGTTGGTCTCTTTTTAAGTTTCATATTGGTAAATAAGCCAGCCTCAAGTTTTTATTAGAGAAATAGGTACTTCACTGTTTCGTTGTCATTTTCCTCCTCCGCCAACTTAGGTATTTACACCTTCGTGCCACTGGCGATTGGGGCAACCGGTTCGGTTGCAAACTCATGAAAAACGAACCGTTTCTCTCTTGGTTTTCTAAATCCAATTTATTGCATCTCTATGATATACATTTAATCGCCCAAACGAGACTAATAATTATCAGCTCTGTAATAAACTCTCTTCACCAGAATATAGAACCACCTTTATGTTAACTTATTAATCCGACGAGTAAATCGGAACGTGTCTGAATCTGTCTAATCGGAAAAGCTTCATGGAAGTTCCGTATTACCATCCTCGCCAGATACAATCGTTTCCTGGTGTCACGTTTCTCTTACGCGCTTAGTGACGACGACTATCAAAGCTGGTCCGGACAAGCACATTAACTTGCCTGCGATGGTTGGCAAAGATAAATCTCGAAGGAGCTCTGCAATGGCGACCGAGGCTTCTCACGAATGGTCCTTCCTTGCTTCGTGGGAACGCAACCCACTTCCCTGTCGGTCTCCATCACCGGTTGTGAGTCTCTCGCCCGGAGAATCAGTTACTACCTCCGTTTTGCACCAACTAATTGTAAACTCTACCTACATCGGACCTTATCAGTACTCATACACCCGCATCTTTTTCGGGCTTGCAATTAAATTTCTAAGTAAAACCCTAGCTCCAACCTTCAATCTGTCTCACTCAGTACTGTACAGCTAATTTTGGGTTTCCCATATATGAACCTTGCTCTGTTGCAGACTCGGATTTCGTGGAGAAACCCAGGAGGAGCATGGGCCAATCAGCAACAGGTCTTCCTACGCGTCTCTTTGCCGCCGACTGCTTTCCAACGTTGGGGCCACGCCTGAATATTTACTCGAAATCGCATGTTATTAGCTCCGTTGCAGCTGCCCTCACCGAGACGGAGGACTTGGAGACACTCCTCGATTCCCAATTTGGTCACCTTTTCAGGCTTCCATTATCTCGTTCCTCCAACTCCGCCAAGCTGATTCATGCCTTCCTCTCGCGTCAACTGGTAACTGACAAGAAACACGAGCTGTGGACCGTATTTGGCACCACCCCTCTTAGGTTCTCTCTTAAAGAGTTTCAAACCGTCACCAGGCTCAACTGCTCCAAGCTCCTGTCTCCGGTTTTCCCTTCCTCTAATGGTGTTAATCCAATAATCTACTCCCAACCTCCCTCCACCAACTATCCAGACAAGACAACAATGTGGTATCATTTGTTCTCCAAAACGAGCTTAGACGTCACCGCCACTGATGCGGTCAGGATGCTATGCAGTCCAACCTTACCGCAATGGAAACGTCTCCCGCTTGCCCTTGTCGCTCTAGTGGATGGGGTCGTTGTTTGTGGTAACAAAAAACTCAAACTCACACCTCAATACGTTGAAATGCTCTCTGACATCGATTGCTTCTTAAGTTACCCGTGGGGTAGAGTTTCATTCTAAAATACAATATCCCGCTTTGGTCATCTGCCGCATGGGCCAACTAACCCCAACCCCCTTCCAGAGTTACGTGACCGTCTGAAACAGCAAACCAGTGCTTGTTATGGTTTCCCCTTAGCCTTGCAGCTTCTGGCTTTCAATTTTATCCCCCAACTTCTTCAAAAGATTCCGGAACCAGGAAAACATGAGACATTCCTGGAAGAACCTAACGCATGCTGTAATACCATTACGCTTTTGCATCAACAGGAAATTCTAGCGGTGGAAGCCGATCCTTCTTTAATTTTCGTCACCACTTCTCAATCCACCAGTAATGCACCACTGGTACAATTAATTGTTGTCTCTCTGTTTTGCAATTGGAAGTTTATTTCAAAATCGACAAAAGTAATAGCAGTGATTTGGCCTGGGAAGATGAAAGTGATGACATTCAAGTTGATCATATGGTCAGTCTTATGCGGGAAGGGCACCGGTTTAGCAAAGAAGAATTTCCAGGCGGAGACACGTCCATAGCGCCTATTCCTATACTTTCATCCTGAAGTGAACCCGTGTGCGGGAAGAGAAAAAAACCAGCGCCTGAACAGCGGACACGTCGTCAAAAACCGACTGGGAAACTGCCTATCCCGCCTGCATCTCAGCGTGTTCTACGTCCGCGTAAAAGAAAAGATGCCCCATCTCCCTCAACCGCAGGTGATGAACGTGTTGCTGCATCTGGCCATGAAAGGCAGCATCTGCCCATTATCGAGGACTTGAAAGTGTGGGTTGCAGCAAAGCTGGCTCAGGTTGAACGTGACTTCGTCGCGTACATTGACGAGAAGCTTAGCAGTTTAGACCCAGTCAGGACTCAATCTCCTAAAAGTAATCCTCACCGCCGTAAGGAAAAACCTCTCTCTCAGCCTAAAATGTCGTTTCTCTCGGAAAGCCGGAGCAGCAAGTCGGATCCATTAGACTATCTCCAGAGTATCAGCAAGAAACAGNCTCGGAAAGCCAGAGCAGCAAGTCGGATCCATTAGACTATCTCCAGAGTATCAGCAAGAAACAGCGTCACATGGGATCCCCGTCTGAGCATAACATAGTTGGAACGAGAGGGCAGCCCGCCTTCGAGACGAAGGGTTCGGACCCCCATAATGTGTACACCATAAGATAGTCATTGCCTTTCTTCTGTTCCGTAAATTTACTAACACACCTGTTGTCCGGTTTCTAAAACTTTATATTTTCAGTGCACTGGGAACCCTTTTGACCCGGCGAAGTGCACTGCATTCTCCCCGGTACTGGTTGCCTTACATGTTCGGTAATGTTTTAAATTTGGTTCAATGTCCCTCCGTGCGCTAACAATTTGATTACCGTATAGGAAGCAGGCAGAAGTAGAGGTTGTGTAACTCCCGCTTTACGCGCATCCCCGAAATCCTATGTTATGCCCTTCATGCAGTTAGACTCCGTTCCGAATGAGGCAGAGGTAACGTCATAACCCCCAAAGAAACAGATACCCCCCCTGCCCCGCAGCCCTATAAGTTTATCCGTGTCTACTGCCGCAGGTTCAGGAAAACGAAGGCATGGTGCACCCACCACACACCAGATTACAAACTTAGCGGGTTCAAGTGTTGAGGAATACCTATCGGAAACAGATTTACCACCTCCTCCTAAGTCAGGAGTCGTTAGTGATGAATGCGAGGTAACTTGATCAACCAACAAAGAAACTTACTGTACTCCCTGTTTTCTGTAATAAACAATAAAGTTACTGTCAAACTTATGAGCTCATCCCTATGTTTTGGTGCAGGTCCGCGGAAAAAAGATTTGTCGAGCCACCAGACAACCAAATTTTACAGACCCCGAGTTCAACTGTCGAGGAATATGATTCAGAAATAGATTTTCCACTGCCTAGTAAGCAAGAGGATGTTCGCAATGAATCCGAGGTAACGTGAGCAACCAAAACAAAATTTACATTAAAAACCAATAACCACTCCCTGTTTTGGTAAGTAAAATGAGTTGCCAATTGTAATTGAAAAACATGTATTAGCTATAGTGGCTCTTAGCTCCTTTATTTAACTTATGAGTTCATCCCTATCTTTTGGCGTAAGTGCAACAAAAAGATGTCTTGGTCCGACCAGATACCCAAAATTCACAGGTCTCGGGTTCAAGTGTCGAGGAATATGTATCCGAAACAAAATTGCCAGGTACTACTGAGCCCGCGCAAATGCCTCCTTGTACGGAAGAAGCTGCACCCACTCCTGCAAAAGCTCCGGTTTCACCTCCACCACCTGACCAGCGGTCGTCACAAAAGAGCACATTTGGGGTCCAAACAATGTCCTATGAGGTTTCTAAACAAAACTATTTCCACNCGGCGCATTCCGCAGAGAAAGAACCAACCCTTTCTCCTACACAGCTAGACAGCTGTCCTGTTTTGGAACCAGAAACGGCAAGTGAAACCATTGCTTCTGTCTTTAAAAGGGTTCTCGGATATGTCTCCGGTCAATTCGCATGACTACTCTACACCTCCTGAAGGTGGCGGATCCAGTTCTGAAGAAACGTCGGCTAACGCCAGCGTCCGTGGAAAACGTATAAGAAATAGATCACAAAGGATTGGAGGAGTGTACACTCCTGACCCGAGGGTTAAAAATCTGTTTGCAAGTCTCATAAAGACAGCTTATGCGCCCTTACAGGTTGTTAACAACAAAAAATTTATAGAATTTACAAAACTTTTGAGAGAAAATCCCAAACAGTTAGTACCATATTACATACCTTATCAATAGTGCATATATGGTGTTTTAAATCTTATAGTCTCCTAACATGCTGCTGTACTTTCCGTTCCCCAGATCATTCACGCTTTACACTGGCCACCGAGTTGATAACAAGTTTTTCCTAGACATTGGAAAGCGGCAGCAGTGGCTTACCACCGAGGTAAGGACATATATGATAAATAAGTAATAAAGGTTTTCCCATGTGTCCGCATAAAAATAAGCAACACGTCTTTCTTCTTCCCTGCAGCACATATAGGCGATTGTGACAATAGTTCAAAGACGTCTAGGATCATGATTCTTACAACACCGTGGAACAATCATAGACCCCGCATTCACTGCTCTAATTGTGTCCTTCAGTCATTCTTTCAAGCAATGCGGCGACCCTGCTCAGTTTAGCTGGGGAAGCAATATTAAATCTTTTATTACATGCATGACAAAGGGAAAGAAACAGAACATGGAGTTTTTATGTGACGTGGATACGGTGTACGTGCCCATGAATTGGAAGGATGAACATTGGGTTGGTCTCGTTATAAACCTCCAAAAACAGAGTATCGTCATCTTGGATCCTTACATCATCCACACTGATGATGCGGAAGTCGAAGCATTCATGGAACCAGTTACCCAGAGCCTACCCTGGATTATGAGAAATAACTTGCCCCATCAACCGTCAGATGGAATGCCAACATTGGCCTTCACATGGACGCGACCATCTTGCATTTACCAAAACATCCGGTCTGGTGACTGTGGCCCGTGTGCGGTGAAGCTCATTGAGATGTATGCAGGTGGATTCAATCTACATGGTTTGGAAACAATAACAAACAGGGGTATAGACTGTTTCCGCCAAAAGTATGTCGTGGATTGCTATGAAGAGTTCGTGGGAGACACCCAGGTTTGGAACAACTAAGTTTCTAGCGAATGTTTCTGTGTTACTTGCCACTTAGTACCAATGTTGTTGGGTATGTATTTTTGTTTGCTTTGGAACTGAAATGCTAATATTTGTTTCTTTTACGATTCTTTAAACATAATTTTCTTGTATCAAATTTAGCATGTTTAATAGACGCAATAAACTTCCACTGCCTATAGGCTTAATTTCAGACGAAATGTATAAATCTTTGCAATACCATTACACATTGAAAATTAAAGGTCATCGAACTAACATACACTTCTAGCTTACTTAAGCAACACTATTAGCAGTACTGTCGCTAGAACAACTGGAGCAGTAAGCACAAACTGTTTCTGGAACCGTAGTTTGTTCTTCTTCATCCCATCGAGTGCCATTTCCAGCTCTGCAATCTTCTGTTCATTCTTATTCTGGGCGTCCTTGAGGTGCTCAATTTCATCTTATGCTTCGTAAAGTCGCAGTTAAATGTCACCGCTATCATCTTCTCAGCAATTTGACCATAATTCTCATGGATGATATCCAGCTCCTCTATCACCGCCACGTCACACCATTTCCAAATGTGGCACTCTCCATCCTCTGCATTCGGATATATGTAGAATGTCCTCCCCGGGTTGAGCTGAGAGTTGGAAGTCTGGATTATAGCCCGGGCTCTGCAGTAACAATCGGTGGGAAGACCAACTTCTTTAACTGGGTAAATTGTCAGCTTCCTTGAATTCATAGCCCGTATCTTTTCTCCGGTTGATGAAGAGTCGCTGTAGCTATAACTTAGCATCTCCCCTAAATTGTTGTAAAAAGAAAGGACTTTGAAAGGGAATATCGCCAGGGATCTGAAAAAGAAAATAAACCCTAGTTTCCTAAGCTTTTCGACCAATGCGGCTCCTCGGCGTATATAAAGGGAAACAAAGAGACACATGTGTATATGGTGTAAATAGGGTGTCAAAATGGAGTACGTATAGGAAATCTCTACTTTGCGGATGGTGTACATATGGCTGTACTTATAAGCGGGAAAAAATGCGGTGTGCATAGTTCGCAACCTTCACAATGTTGTGCATATTACGGAAGAAACGTTGAATAGAGATTTGTAGGTCTACAAACATATGTGGTTCCGTGGTGTACACATGTTGGAAACAAAGATGGTGTAGATGTGGTGTACGAGCATCTGCGACATATGTTATCACAAAAGGGGTCGGTACTTGGTGTACATATATCGCTCAAACATATGTCTTACTAAAGCATTTTTGATATAGTCCGCGTGACATAAAAGAGCCTGCAATATGTGCAAAGACCTTCTTCGTCTTCGTGTCCACTAGCAACACAGTCCAGGACAGTGAGGACTTCGTCATCTAGGTATCTGAAAGTTTTGATAAATGAATCATGGTACGGTGGGTTGAACCATGATATTTCCGTCTCCAATCCCCAAGGTGGATGATAGTTCTGGACTGTAGATCAACTCCGTGCTTGGGAAGTAATTGGAATGTCTTCGATGATTTGAACTGGTCTCCAATGTAGACGCTGAAGATTGCTGATGCTAGAGTTGCCGTCGCATCGTCGGGGACGAGTTTATCCAATAAGTGGATGCCGCCGGATAGGTCCTCACACCTTGTACACAGTCGTAACCCTACTAAGTACAATGCTTGACGGTTTCCTGTTGCCAGACATTTTTTTTAAAAAAATGCGAGCTCGTCCACCTGGATATATATCAGCTGTTTCAGAAAGTGACCACAGATTACAGTGGTGCAACACCTCTGCTCCTTCCACCAGTACCTTTAAAGCTTTACCCGCCCTGATAAAAGGCCCACAAATCTAAAATCAGAGATAGAAACTCGGTGAATAATTTTGGTGATTATATCGTCGGGGAGGTGTGGTGTGGTATAGACAAAATTAGTTAATTTTTTTTAATCGTTATTGTTATTGTTCTCCATCTTATTTTCCCTCTGATTTTATAATAGAGTACTCAATATGTGGTTGCACATAGTATTTCTATATTAATTATGGTTGGTATGAGGTTATAATAAATTGTTCATTTCTGTCTTCAATATCAACGGAAGGTAGGTGGAAGTGTTAATGTTTTTATTACGTGTACGGTTAGATAAATACATTTTGTTGGGATAATGGTAATTTAAAGTCAAAATGTTACTAGATTACAGTGGTGCAACACCTCTGCTCCTTCCACAGTACCTTTAAAGCTTTACCTGCCCTGATAAAAGGCCCACAAATCTAAAATCAGAGATAGAAACTCAGTGAATAATTTTGGTGATTATATCGTCGGGGAGGTGTGGTGTGGTATAGACAAAATTGGTTAATTTTATTTTAATCGTTATTGTTATTGTTCTCCATCTTATTTTCCCTCCGCTTTTATAATAGAGTACTCAATATGTGGTTGCACATAGTATTTCTATATTAATTATGGTTGGTGTGAGGTTATAATAAATTGTTCATTTCTGTCTTCAATATCAACAGAAGGTAGGTGGAAGTGTTAATGTTTTTATTACGTGTACGGTTAGATAAATACATTTTGTTGGGATAATGGTAATTTAAAGTCAAAAGGTTACTAGATTTTAATATAGGGAAAAGTTAACACTCAAATTCTGTAGGAGTCACTATAGATACTTATATTAGATATTATATTTGAAAACGTAAACAAGACAGAGAAGAGTTGATAAATAGTTAATAGTAAACAGGCCTTGAACGATATATTCCTAAAGAAGCCTGCAAACACGCTTTGCTACCCAGTACATGTTGCATTCCCTGCAAAATGGTGCACTCTCCGGGTCGTGCAACATTGCGCAGTCTGCAATATCGATAGTATCATCATGTGGGTATTCGAATGGCGGCAAGTACGAATCCGCGAATGGTGGGTCGAAACAGCTCAGTTCCCATATGAACTCCTCCCCAAGCATACTTGCTATGTCGGATTTTAGCTCACCGTGGTGGTGGATGAACTGTTGAAAGTTAGCGGTTGCCTTCTCTAGTTCACCCATACAAATATTGAAGATAGCAGACGCAAGCGTTGCGTTTGCTTATTCAGGGACAATTCCTTCCAACATGTGGATGCTGGCAGCTAGGTCGTCAGTTGTCGCAGCAAGTCGCAACGCTTTATAGTAGATAGCTTGCTTGTTACCTTTCGCTAAACACTTTTCAAAAAAAGGCCTAAAGTTGTCACCCTCCAAAATTCGAGGGGGATCCCTGAGTACACCCCAAAAGTTACACTTCTTCAGCACTTCGTCATCGTACACCAATTGTAGTGACTGCTTCCCCACATGTATGAAGGGTTCTAGACGCCAAAATGAATCTTCCCCAATGATGCATATTATTTTTCCGAGAATTTCAGTTGGTAGGTTTGGATTATCCATATTTGTCCTTTTATGTGTCCTTCCATTGAAAACAACAGAGAAAAATTCGAAATTAAACTTACAGATACAATATAAAACGGGGGGGGGGGGGGGGGGGGA
>OVBB01001034.1:326-15699 GCA_900406415.1 Isatis lusitanica
CAAACATCGACAAATTTTTATTTTCTGGCATTTAATCGAAAAACACTTTCCGACAAACTTTTGGCTATTTTTTTTCTCTGTATACAAGCCACTGTAATATATTATATTGGTTACAGACCTATGAAAAAATAAGTGAAAATGATATTCCATATCTAAAATTTAGATTAGCTTATAAATATAATCATAATTTGGTTACGGATCTAAGAAAACCATGATCAGATCTTTTATTAATAATCTGAAAAAATAGAAACAAATAAACTATGAGATGAACTTTGATAGCTTGAAGAAAATCGTCCACGATTCAAAACGTTAGCAAGAAAATGACTACAAAATACTATATCTTCAATAATGTTGGAATGCACAGGTTTACATCAGATATATACTTTACTCAACTAACTTTCTGTAGACATAATACAAAGCATCTTTGTAATTATTCCACAAACCACTAACCACGGTCGATACCATTTCAACAAATCCGTCCAAAACTTTCGGCCATTCCTCAAGAAATTGGTCAAGCCATGGCATTCCTTTCTCCCTCACATCACCAATAGTCAATGAGATCGAATCTAATAATCTCATGACTCGTCCTTTCGCCAGATCAAACAAGGTAGTAAACACTTCATTGATTACATCAACACCTAATTTACACAGTTTGGGAAAACAAGACTCGGATGCTTCTCTTACCAGCTTGATCAAGGCATAAATGGCTTCTCCTGGTATTTTGAAGGCTTGAACAAATAGAACGAAGGAACAAGCTGCGACGTGGAAGATCACATTAGAAATCGAATTACACAAGAAACTTACAGTCGAGAAGATCAAATTTGCTAAAGCAGCTATCATCTTCTTTGATTTTTGTTTCTTTCTCTGTCTTACATGAAGGAAGAAAATGGGAAACAAGGAAAAAAAAAAAAACCAACGTGCACCGCTTAAGACTTTTGATTAGTAAAACTAATTTAATTAGTTGACTTTGAGGCTTTCAAATACAAAGACAAGTATATATAATTACTTAAATACAGTCTGAAATACACAAAGTATTTATATATGTGTATACTACACTATAAATTTATGATAAGATGACTCAATGTAAGCTATGAAGTCTACACGCGAGAAAGGACAAATCCTGCTCGAACATTGATTTATTAATTTTTTTGTAAACCATTTCATCCAACTAAAAAGTTTCATTTCATACATTTATTACTCTTTCTGTAGAATTCTGTTATGCGACGTCAATGATTTTTTTTTGCGTATAGTAAAAAGTATAGATTGTATCTTGACTAAGGATTCATTAAATTTCTCGAAAATATTAAGAAGAAATACATGTATATTATCTCTTACATCAAGTAGTCGCTTATGCTTAAAGAGATATAAAGCTCCTCTTACTTTGACCTAGGAAACTCGTAAAAGGAATGTTTTTTTTTTTGTCACAAAAAAGGAATGTTATTTTGCATATTGATGAAACGAGTTATTTTTGTGCGCCATGGTTAGTGCCTTAGTGGTATCTATACCTCACAACGGTTCTGTTTTGCTCCATCCACAAAGAGGTTTAATCAGAAGGCAGTACTCAGTATTAGCCATGGATATAGTTTCATTACTGGATCAAACACTTTCAAGAATTTGTGATATTGTTACTGATGACCATTTTTAAGGGTTTTACTTTCATTCTCCAGGAGATGAAATCTAGAAGTTGTAACATAAGGTACAGTTTCGTTTAGCATGAAAAACAAATTCAAAAGAGTCTTAACAAGACAATATCACAATATAATCCTATTCAAATAGACTATTAGTGCATATTGGTCGATTGTTATCGTGTTCGAACGTTTCCGAACAATCGAACATGATCACAAAAACCTACTTTGTGTATAGTGAGACACACCGGGCACGATTATGTGTTGTTTGTTGAATTCTTCTATGGATTAGCTCAAAATTAATGTATAAGAAAAAGGATAAATGTCAAAACAAAATCTTTTTCGACATTTCTAAGTTATTTTTGTAGATCAGTAAAGGTAAGATATATAAAAATTTTAGTTAGTCCGATGGTACATAATTAACATAAATCATTGCTGATGAACACTGCCTACCAACATTATTCATAGATTAAAAACTTATAATTTATTTCCAATTTATTCACGAGCTAAAAAAAATTCAGGTTTTATTAAATATAATTTTTAATCTCAACTATTATTGGAAGTAGTATATTTGTCCTGGAATTTAAATGGTTTGTATTTTATTATTTAGAAAAAGTTATTTTTAACTATTTTGATTAAATATTAATGATTTTTTAACATTAATAGATATAAATAACTGTTGAAAAAAAGGTGGAGATTAATACAATTTTTTTGAATTGATTCGATACTTTATTTTTAAATCAGTTAAACAGATTGATGATATTTTTGAATGACTAAAATTAATTAATTAGTTACAAAACAGTTTGAAGAAAACCGAATTGGAGCAGAAGAGTTTGAAGAAATATTACAAATATTTTTGTTCGTTAGTGTGTAAGTCGTTGTTTGACTTTTGATCAATCTGCATCGTAAATCTTATTTCTTCGATTTGTTTTTAGAAAATGGCATATATAACTGCTTGTGTAATAATTTATGTTATGTAGTTTTGTATGACTGTAATATTATAACTTCAATGTAATAAAATGTATGTTTTAGCTGGAAAAAAAAATTAATTAACTAATAATGTTGATTAATTATTTAAAATGCGAAAAACCCTACTATAGAACCGTCTCTTGGCTTTATCCTTTTTGTAATACGAACGGCCACACCGGAGAGTAGCTTTCCTCAACCAACTAGAAACTCCGACGACGATCGAAGTCTTCTTCCGCCGCGGCTTACACGATGTCGGCGACCCTCCGACGCCTCATTCTCCTCTCTTCCGTAAACCTCCACTGTAATTTAACTCCGCCGTGCATTTCCTCCGCCGTGAGTCGCCTATCTCTATCTTTCTCCTCCCTCTCATCTTCACCTCCATCGAGCCCGCCGGAATCACACCCGTCCCCTTCCCGGATCCGAACCCGAACACCGCTCGAGTCTCAATTCGAAACATGGATCCACAATCTGAAACCAGGCTTCACTCACTCCGATGTGGTGGCGGCGTTACGAGCCCAATCCGATCCGGATCTTGCTTACGACATTTTCCGATGGACAGCTCAGCAGCGAGGATACAAGCACAACCACGAGGCTTACCACACGATGATCAAACAAGCAATCACCGGAAAACGGAACAAGTTCGCCGAAACACTCATCGAAGAAGTCGTCGCCGGAGCTTGCGAAATGAGCGTTCCTCTCTACAACTCCATCATCCGATTCTGCTGTGGCCGTAAGTTCCTCTTCAATCGAGCTTTCGACGTTTACAACAAGATGCTTCGGTCAGATACTTCAAGACCGGATCTTGAAACCTACACGTTGCTTCTAAGCTCGTTGCTCAAGAGATTCAACAAGTTGAATGTCTGCTACGTGTATCTTCACGCCGTTAGATCGCTCACTAAGCAGATGAAGTCGAGTGGGGTGATTCCAGATACGTTTGTGTTGAACATGATAATCAAAGCTTATGCGAAGTGTCTAGAGGTTGATGAAGCTATAAGAATGTTCCGTGAGATGGCTCTATACGGGTCTGAGCCAAATGCTTATACGTATGGTTACTTAACGAAAGGGCTTTGTGAGAAAGGAAAGGTTGAACAGGGTTTAGGGTTTTACAAGGAGATGAGAGGTAAAGGAATGGTTCCGAGTGGGAGTTGTTACATGGTTATGATCTGTAGTCTCGCCATGGAAAGGAGATTGGATGAAGCCGTCGAGGTTGTGTTTGACATGTTGGCGAATTCTCTGTCTCCGGATATGTTGACTTACAATACGGTTTTGGGGGAGTTGTGCAGAGAAGGCAGAGGGAGTGAAGCTCTTGAGCTGCTTGGGGAGTGGAAGAAAAGAGATCCTGTGATGGGGGAGAGGAATTACAGAACGTTGATGGATGAAGTGTATTTTTTGAACAAGGGATGATTTGGTTCTTTTGTATCTGAAGAGCAATCATATCTGGTAAAAGATAAGTCTTTTTGGTTGAAAGTGTGTGTGTGTTTTGGGCTCTAGTTGATGAACTCCAGATCTTGAACGAGTTATCAAGTTGTGATCTTCAAGATTCTATATGTTCTTTAGAGATACATTACGGGTTCAAGCGTAGTGATTGGAAAGAGTGGAGAAGACTCAGAGCCAGAACAAGGTAGAGATATTTTGCGGTTTCTTAAGGATTCAAGATCCTGTTGTCTATTGTATGTTCTAAGAATGATGTGTAGAGGACTCTTTCTCCTCAAGGATATCAAATGGTTACTAGTTTTCCTTACAAAGCTAAAACTGTACGAACTCGAGCCATTTATTTAGATGGTTTGCACATATATCTACTTTATAATGAGCCAAGCTCTCTCCCGAAAATGCATTCTGAGAGGCCACGTGTCCTTTTTTTCGTCAAGCTACATAAAACGACATGGTTCCATTAATATTAAAGATTGGGCTTCAAATCTTTAAGTTTTCTTATTCGATTTGGCCCAGTATAGTGAAACCCAAAACGACCGGGTTTTCTTCCTCACAACTATTCAGACCGTCGTCTGCATCTTACGCCGCCGTGAAGACATCCGAACGCCGTTCCTCTTCCTATTCCCTCTTCCTTTTGTGTTAACTCACCCCTAACGGCCGAGTTTCTTCGTCTCCCCTCTTTCAATCGCCTTAAATCTGATTTATTACCCAACACATGGATTTCGTTTCAACTTCCAATATCTCCGCTATAAATTTGGCCACGAAAATCTCAAATCCTCACCAATCTTCACCTCCTTTTCTAAGTCTAAACTGCTTTCCGAGCATACAAACAACCTTTACTCGCTTCGTCTTCCTCATACCCCTTCGACACAGACACGAATCGTCGGTCATTCTCTGAGAAAACGCAAGCAAATCACTCATCTTCCTCCTACCGCCAACCCTTCCTCGCTGTTTCCGGTTGTGCTTGATCATGTTCTGCGTTGCATTCCTATCCCATCATCAATTTTTTGCCAAAGGTAACCCAAAACCAAATCTTCAATTTCCCATGAATCTATCCCACATATTTCTCATACATCGCCACAAACTCTTTAACACCTTCCATACATGTTGCGGTGGGACGAGTTTCGAAGGAAGACGTCCCCAGTAACAAAAATAGTCCGCCCTCAATTGTAATCAAAATTATGGCAGAAATTCGTACTACTTCGTCATACGAGGTTCGTTGGAGTTCTTATGTGTTCACGAATATGATGACGACTCGACGCCCTCGGCCCTCTCCAGCTCTTCCCTTTGCTACGTGTTTTTCACATTCATCAGACTTTTAAGAGAATTTCCTTATGTCGTTTCTTCAGGTTAGGAGCTTGGACGCCAAGGCGTGCCTTCAAAGCAAGTCGAGGCAATAACCGGTGCTATAACTGAAGTTCTGAAAGATAGCTTAGGAGTTGTTTCTCAGTTGGTTGTTTCCAAGGGAGAGATGCAGAAAGTAAGTTTCTTACTATCGTCGAATTTACGACAAAGCTCTCTAACTCTGTTACTTGATCAGTTTCAAAAGACTATGTTTCAGCTATAGCTGCTTAAAAGTCTTCTAACTTTGATCTTCTTGCTTATGCTAGGCTGAAATGACTCAAGAATCAAACCTATCCAAGTTCAAAAATGAAATGAACAGTTCACTGCTAAGAGGTACTTTCTCCTTATTAGTCTACGATTGACTATTGTCCTCAATCCGTGAACATTAGTATATGAGACATCACAGGTCAAATACTTGGAAAAAAACAAATTATACATCCAATTTCTTATAGTCCACCTCATTGTGATTATTGACACGTTTGTTCGTAAAGATTGTTGCCAAAACTAAAAGGTTTCATTTATAGGACCATCATTTCTCTTTGCCGCAACACGAAAATGAGAAGCTCCGCAATGACATAGAATGAATCCGCACTGATATAAGGTCAGGATTAAATATCAACCTGTACGGTTTGATTTCTTATTGATTCAGTGCAGTGACTAATACAATATACATTGCAGGCACGAGATCGACAAAATCACAGCCGGACAGCGGTTGGTCCTCATTCTTGTAAAAGGGTTCGCTAGCTTCTTTCTCTGGTCAAAATAACCTTTTTCGGGTTATAGGATCTTTTCAAAATTGGTTTTTATATGTTTCGATGATGGCGCAGGAGGATAAGAGATTAGCTAACAATTCAAAACGCTCTAACCTTACAAACAAACTTGAACATGTTAGTATTCTCATCTCTGGTTTCTGTGCATATGTTTGCTTTTTGAAAAAAAAATTGTTACCTTATGTTTTGTTTGCTGTTTTTTCATATCTTTCTCAGGAAATTCACACTTTGAGATCTCAGTTGGCGGCGGCTAAGTACGAGGTTATCAAGTATTGTATCGGTAAACTTATCTCCATCTAGAGGACAGTTGGTATGCACTTGGAGCTCGAAATTTGCAGCTTCTTTGCAACCTATAAAAGGTGCGTTCTTCTTTTGCCTAAAAACTCTGAAATTATATGCATACCTTAAAGACTGAGAAGACGACATTTGTCTTTCTAAGAATAACTTTTGCGCAGGTAAGAGCACTGGAGGGTTGAGTCGCATGGTCTCTAATTGTATCAATGAAACCAAAGAGAGACACAGTTACTTGAATCATAAATGTAACTCCACATCACAGTCTCGAAGGTGTTGTTTTGAAAGGTGAGAAAGGTTTTCTTCAAGTTGAATTAGTTGTAAGCGCCTTCTTATCGACATACCTCTTCTAGGAACGGAGTTCGCCTTTAATCAATATATCATATGTTGCTGATTCGCTTGGAAAAAAAATCAAAACATGAAGATGAGTATACAATATGTCATATGTTGCTAATAACTAAAGGGATTTTGAAATAATCAGTTATCAAAATCACATGAAGATAATGTACATTAGAAGAAGTCAGCTCTATTTACGTTTTTTTTGTTTTCGTTTTTTAATGATGAACGCTTTCAGAAGCTCCTTTTCTTATTGTTACTACAATGGTTCTGTTTTTTTTTTTAACTCAAACGGTAGTCATTACGCTACTTATTGTCAACAATTCTGTCTTCATCTCGGTTATCTTGGGTTTACATCAGCAAACCAATTAATTCTGCAGGACCTAGATTGCACAGCAGGATATGTCTGATATTTGATTCAGTAGAATAAAACGAAAAGAGGTAAGACCTAGATTACTAAGCAGAAAGTTCGGATAGTTAATGTTCTTCCTGTTTTACAAAAGAGGTTTATATTTCATAAATTTTACTCTTCTGTGTAAGCATTATTTTGGGTGAAGAAAATTTTTCATGTTACCGAAATATTTTAACATGACTATTTGCGCAGAATATTGACTGTAATCACAAGATATATAGTGTATATTGTTGTGAACTATTTCTGTAATCAATGTTAATTAAAATTTCACTTTATTCATCTCGAAATCATTCAACCGTTGCAAAAACAGGAGAGTGATGAAATGTAAAACGAGACCAAAGCGCATTGTTAATTGAGTTGTATAGGTGGTACAAGTTAGAAATCAGGGTTGCTAGGGAGAAGAGTGTTACAAATAAAGCTGGTAAAGATACCAGGAGCACGTACAGGCTGGTAAATCAAGTTAGCCACACTATGACATTTATTATCCAAGCAATCTCATTTAAATCATAGATTTTTAGTTAGTCGTCCTTGCTTTTTAATCCATGTTTTACGAGAGTGGATTAAAAAACAATTTAAAACAAAATATTATCACCAATGTTTCCGAACAAAGACATGATATTCTTTAAAGTAATTTGATATTTTTTAAGGTAATACTAACCGGATCCGTACGTGAGCTCAAGATTATATCTTATTTTGTATTTAAATAAATATAAGGTTATAAGTTTTTAATTTTATAAATATAGATACAAATTATAAAAGTATGAAAAGAGTACAATAAGATTGGACATAAACATTAACACTACATTTTAAAGTTGTGTTCGAATTATTAACTAAAGTCGTTTTGAATGGCTTGATAAAAAATTGAGAGAAAGAAAATAGTTTTAAACAAAAAAAAGTAGAGAAACAACAAAAGATTAACAATTACATCAATGTAATTAAAAGATAAATGAAAGTAAATTTTAAATTTGAAAACAATTATTTTTATCTAAAAGATCATATAGCTTAATATTCATATTTGTTAATATATGGATTTTAAAACAATTATTGTTATTTAAAAATAGTATCTTAATATTCTATGAACAAAAACTAAAACAAAAATACATCCCACATACACAAAGAAAAGACAACACTTGAGTCACTAAATAAGTAAGAGATAGATATGTATGTATATTTACTTATTATAAATTAAACAAATAATTCTTCGTAAATATATATCCTGATCTACAGATTATGAATTATATAAGGAATACTCAGGCGTAACATATAAGTGCAAAAACACAAAAGAAGGTAAAGAATTATTTCATTACAAAAATAAAATTTAAACGCAAGAAACATAAAACATACATGTTTTTTATTGGTAAATTACACACTTCACAGCAAAATCTCGGTGGAACGCAAAGACAACCACCGAGTAGAAGACAAAAACAAGGAATCAAGCTTTACAATACCTTTCTTTCTTAAAAACCATAAACATGTTGTCTTAATTTATTTGTTTAATAGTATTCAGCTTTGCTTTTCACAAATACTATGTTTAATTGGGAATTTTGCTGAAATATATATATTAATGATATCTTAATTCCTAAAATATACATAAACGGACAAATAAATATTAAATTTTTATGGATTATGTAAAATTATTGAAATTATATATAAAACGAAGAAAATAAACATATAACCAAAAACACACCACCCCGCGCATGCGCGGGGTTAGCAGCTCCTCTAGTAATATCAAGGGAAATATGATTATTTAATTCATCATCTATTTTTTTTAGGTGGAAATTCATCATCTATCTAGTAGTACACATAAATTCTCCAACAAATAATTGATTTCGCAAAATCAAAAATAAAATAGTCAACTATTAATTACGTTATGAACTTCATTAAAATTTTAAAAAATTGTCGAGAAAAATGCTCATTCAACTTTTCTCCCATTTGTAATTGATGATTTTAATCTCCAAATATAAATTGCAATTTTCCAATTTGAAGTAAACTTCGCAAAATCAAGAATTAAATAATTAACCGTTAATAATACTTATTTAAATATATTACAAATATATAAAAGTTAAATTTTTAAGAGTCAGTTTAAAAAAAAAGTTCAATCCTTCACTTCTCTTAGCAAATAATTTGTATAAAAATAATTTTTATATACACTTAAACATTTATATGTTAATTTAAACATATGAAAAGAGTATAACAATTTTTTTCTATGATTTTGTTCTGCAAATGGTTGGATAGATCTGGATTAATAAAAGTAACAAAATTAAATATGAGTATCCCTTTATAAACTTTTTGGTAATACAAACTCTATTATAGAGTAAAGTATACTCTAATGTCACGTTGTTTTCTTATATATGTTGATCATCTCTATATTTTGTGATTAAAATTTTTGTGTATGTGCAAAATGAACATTTAATTTAATTTTATATGTTTATAATTTAATTTTAATAAATATTATTAATGTTTGACTATTTTAATATTGATTTGCCGAATTACAAGTTATAATGTTTATCAACTTTTTTGCACATCTTATATAATTGAGGAATAAATTTTAAAAAAATTTCCGACACTTATTTTCAATTTTAATAAAATTCCTTTTATAATTAAGGGTTAAGTATTGTAATCCTGATTTTGTAAAGTTTAAGTATATATTCAATTTTTCTGTGTAAACCATAACTGAGGATTAAAGTGACTAATGGCAAATATGTGAGGAACAAGACGCCACACGACCCGTGATCTGCTCCGTTCTGTGTCTCGCCGCACCGCTTAAAAACACGTTAACCAGGTGAAAGAGCAATTTGTGGATTAACGACCGAGTGATTCTGCATATGGGCTTTAGTGGGCCTATATAGGACATTGAAGTAGGCCCATTACACTCACTCTTATCTTTATAAAAGTCAAAACTCAAAACAGATCTACCGTATAATCTCAGTCACCAAGCGATCGGAGACGACGATGAGCCCTGCATCCGCCATGAAAGCTGCTGGAGTTTTGGTTCTGCTTGCCGTTCTATCATCAGGTAAAACAATCGTTTCCTCTATCGTCTCATCTACCATTTCTCGATTTCGATCTGGTTTTATCTCGTTGTGTCTTCTCCGTTTCCGAAACCCATACATGTGCATATCGATCTGATAGTGTTTTCCATCGGAAATTTAGATAATGTGTTTTGCTATCGATCTGATTTCCTTTGGTTTATGTTGTTGTTTGTCGTTGATTGTGTTGATGATGATCTTTCAGCTTATGCGAAGAAGTCAGCTGATGTGACTGAGTTGCAGATTGGTGTCAAGGTTAGCCAAAACGCTCTTTCACGTCTCTCACTCACCGGAGCTATAGTTTTGCATCCATAGTCTAATTTTATCTTTGTAGGAGTGTTTGCGAAATTGGTTTTGATCTTTATTTGCGTGACTAGAAGATGATAATGATGATTATAATAACTTTCTATTTTTTCGTTATTATTAATGAGCATTTCTTTGTCAATTTTTGTATGGATGAAATTTTAAGTTTGGTGATTTTTGCTTTCATTTTACAGTTCAAGCCTCAGCAATGTGATCTTAAGGCTCACAAAGGGGATAAGATCAAGGTCCATTATCGGGTTAGTGTTATTATCCAAGCTTCTACTATTAGGTGTTACTTTATTTTGATTGACACAAAAGAAGAGTCATGGAGGAGAGAAGCTCTTTTTTAAAAAAAAGAAAATGTTCATGTAAAACCATAACTGAGATATATTCTAAGTTTACCAGTGAGATGGCATGATGGTTGATTTTGGTAAAAATGTTAGTTTTGGATAGCTTAGAAGAAGAAACAAAGATTAAATGACTCTGAAACTACACAATGCTTAGCGATTAACACTGCTCTCTCCTTCATACAGGGAATGTTAACAGATGGAACTGTCTTTGATTCAAGTTTTGAGAGGGGTGATCCTATTGAGTTTGAGCTTGGAAGTGGTCAAGTCATTCCAGGTGTGTTGCAGTTTCATTCTTTTGTGCCTTTTTAGTGTTGTTACTTTGTTATTATTGATGGAAATTTTTTGAATGTAATGCAATAAATCAAAAATGTTTCTCAGGATGGGACCAGGGTCTACTTGGATCTTGTGTAGGTGAGAAGAGGAAGCTGAAGATACCATCCAAACTTGGTTATGGTGATAACGGCTCACCACCAAAGATCCCGGGTATGTTAATGATATGTTTCCATCGTACATGTGATTCTGAATTGACCAGCAAAAGATAAATGCTATAAATCAACAATGCATGTGTAACGCAAGTTCATCAGAATTCAGCACCAAGAAAGATACAGAGAGTTTTTTTTTTTGGTTGTGTAAATCAACAATTGAGATTCGATGTTCCATGAAATGAGTTGTGATATGGTTTTAGTTTATTAAGGTTTTTGAAATAGTGAATGACATAGTGAATGTGTGTTGAACTTTGCAGGTGGAGCGACGCTTATATTCGACACCGAGCTTGTTGCTGTGAATGGTGTACCATCCAGCGAAGAGAAAACGGAGAACGAGCTTTAGTTACGCCATCTTCTTCTTATTTTCTTCTCTTTTTTTTTTTTTAGAATGAAACCGTTAATTCGCTGTTGAGTCTCAAACACTTCCTAGAATCATTTACAATTGCCAGTTGAGGACAAGAATTATGCTTTTATAATAAGATTAGTTATGTTGGTAGTTTGAAAAATGACAACTTGGCTCGGTGTATTCACCTACTCGGGATGGAAGCTGAAAATGAGTAACAAGCTGAAAATGAGAAAACAATGGCTAAGATTTTCATAGATAGACAAACTGATCAAATTGCTGCTATGTAGCCTATGTTGGAATTGGAAGTTTAAAAATGACAAATTATTCGATTTTAAAATCTCTATAATATTATTTGAGGATTAAGTTTTCTAGTGTCGCCACTCTCATTAAGATTGATTTATAGAAGTACGCTAATGAATTCTAATTATTATATTTGATTGCTATTACTAAAAAAATAATTTATTTTATTTCTTAATAATTTTTTTTCAAAATCACATTAAAAAGGAAATAACTTTAAAACATAATTGTTTTTTAGAATATATATAAAAAACGTTAATAACAAAAAAATAAAGAAAAAACGAATAGAAAAAGAAAGAAATAAAAATAAATAAAATATTATATATATAAGGTTACTTTTAAAAAAGGAAAGTATGTTACTCTAATTATTATATTTGATTGCCAATACTATTTTTTTTAATTTGATTATTTTTTAATAAACTTCTTTCCAAATCACATTAAAAAAGAAATAACTTTAAAACATACAAAACATTTTAGTATATATACATACATAACTATACGGGCAGAATTTTGAAGTGGATCATTTTAAAATTTTAATCATCAAAATGGTCTTTTTCTTTGTTATTGAGCTTCCTTATTTATAAAGCACAGTCATTTTGATAATTAAAGTTTCAAAATAACTTATAATTGCCACTATATAAAAATCGTTAGTTTTTTAAAAATGAATTTTTAAAAAATCACATTAAAAATGGAAAATACTTTAAAATCTTAAAAAGTATTTTTTTAATACAAAAATGCTATTTCCAAAAAAAAATTAATCTTAAAACTAACAAATTTCCTTTGATAATTGTACAAATTCATAATTATGAACAAACTTGCTCTTCATTCTCTGTAATTTTTATTTTTACTTAAGAAAATTTAATCCTAACATACCACCATATCTATATAAAGAAATAAATATTTATCTCACACTTTTTTTTAACTAAACTTTTCAACTAAAAGCATGAGAATGAAAAAATACAATTTCAGCCAGGCCTTAATGTTTCGTTGGGTCAAGTCAACCTCATAATCAAAAATTGGAATACTCACTTCAAGAACCAAATAGAATTTGCCACACTAAAGTGAGAGTAACATATATGGATCAGGAACACATGCAAGAGGAGTCAATCGCCAGAAAGATTAAGATCAGATCATCAAGGCGACTAGGTGAGGTTGAAAGACAGTACTGCATCATCTGAGAGGCCGAAATCTGGTTTGCTTTTCTGAGACCGAGGATATGATTCGAGCGATCAATAGAAAATATGATTGAGTCTGCATCCTTGTAAGATTGTCGGTGATAACAAGCATTGCGTTCAGCCCAAATGCGTAAATTGCTTGCTGCCACATGAGGAGTATGAGTTCTCAGACACTTTCAAATAACGTATCTCGATCATCTGATATATTTATTTAAAAAAAAAACAAAATTGCATGCTACAAATAACTTAATACCATATAAATACTTATAATAATATGATAATAAATTTCAATATAGATATAAAATATGTTTTCTACGTGTTGCCTTTACATTAATTCTCACCAAAGTCAAATGCAGAATTACACTTAATAAACTTTATTATTATATTTGATTGCTGTTACTAAATTTTTTATCTTTTTCTTAATAATTACATTCCATATATTTTCATACATATAAATTATATGATAATTTAAAAATATAAATAATAAAATGAATATTAACCAAAATTATCATATTGTTATTTTATAAATATTCATATATGTGTATGAACTTTCAAAATATTACTGATTTAGTTCTTTAATGCAACTCCAAACCAGCCAATACTCATATTTCTTTATTTTCTTTTATTTTCATAACAGCAAATATCAAATTATACAGGTATATTACAAAAATAGATGTGAAAATTTTGAGACGAAGAACTGATCCAACATTAGCCTAATTAGAACCAAAAATTAATTGTAGTTTAATTCAGTGGAATATATACTGTTATATCCAATAAATGAATAATCAAACCAATCTAAATTCTTATGCTGAAAATCACATGTTAATGAAGATAACAATCTAAATTAATTTAAAATAATCTTATGTTTACGTGCATCCATATAATTTATAAAAAAAGACTAAAAACTTATCAATAAATGAAATTGAAATATTAACCAATAATTGTGATTTAGTTAATTTGTAAATACTCATATATGTGCTCATTAATCACCTAGTATACTTTAAAATTTAGTGTTATCAAATGAAGTATTTAAAGTAGTATATTTTAGGAGATATGTTGTGATTTTAAGGTATTTGGTGGAACTTTTAGTGAATAATATAAAAATCCAAATTTCATAGTTTTAAATGGGTAACTAAAGTTTCAAAATTAAAATCACAGCAACTTTCTTAATTCATCTAAAGTCATATTAAAATATTATTAAAAACAAATCATCTTAAATTATATAAAAAACTGTATTCAATACAAGGTCTGAGTGTTTATAGATTATGGTGATTGATTTATAAATTACAAAGTTGGGAATTTAAAATACAACATTTTTAAAACTTAACAATTGGCGTTTAAAAAAGAAAAAAAAAACTTAACAATAGGAGTATAATCTTCTGCAAGGATTCTTCTATTTAGTGGCTTAAATACCGGAACATGAACCCTAAATACACTATTTTTGGAATTTTTTTCATTATATTAATTTCTTTGGTTTTGAAAAAAAAACCTGAAATATCTCAACCCGGACCCGAGTGGGGACAATACTCGATCGGGATTGACCTAGAACCTGAAACCCGATCCGAATCCGAACTCGATTTACAATTACAAAAAAAAAACTGATCGGTTTGTATATGTCGAAACCCGAAAAACCAATAATGGAATCACCTGACCTGAATCTGAAAAATAACCGGAAGTGTGAGGCCCATAAACAGGTAAGTGATTTAATCCAAAGTTGAAGCCCATAAATAATGGGCTTTAGATTTGATAACCCTAGCCCAATTTCTTTTCCTCCACTGGATTAAATAGAGAAACCCTCGACTGCGCCGGGTGTTGTGACTTGTGCGGCTGATACTTGGAAAATGGGTAAATCTCTCTTTTCTTCTTCCGTGTTTTCGTAGATCGATTTCAGCATCTCATAGTACTAAGCTGAATGATTTGGATGGATTTTTTTTTGTAGGTGCTTACAAGTATGTGTCTGAGCTATGGAGGAAGAAGCAGTCCGATGTCATGAGGTTCGTGCAGAGGGTGAGGTGCTGGGAGTACAGACAGCAACCTTCGATTGTTCGTCTCGTCAGGCCTACTCGTCCCGACAAGGCTCGTCGTTTGGGTTACAAGGCCAAGCAGGTTTCTTTTTTGTCCTTTGGATTGATTTTCCCATTTTTTGTTCTGCTTTATTGGTAAAATGAGAATCTTGGAACATTGTAAAATGAGAATCTTGGAACATGGTA